>PVKS010016512.1:0-18444 GCA_004027875.1 Aplodontia rufa | reverse complement strand
AAAAAAAAGAAGAAAATAAACCTTGTGGAGTTTTTTTGTCTTGTTTTTTTACTTTGAAAGGGATACATTTTTCCCTGAAGGGAAGTTTAGTATGTTTATTTCATTAAATTTCAAATTTCAAAAAGCTATGGAAGAAAATGTTTTAAAGAGTACATATTTTAGAGGAATTATGTTTTATTTTTAGAAGCCAAAAAGAATAACAAAATCAATACAAGAAAAATGGTTTTCATAAATGATAAATTTAGGAAAGTAATGTTTATCCTACTTGAATTCTTGGAGTTAGGAGACTTTTGTTTTTCTGTGGTACTATCTTAGGGATGGCCCTCCTAAAAAGGATTACTGAAGTGATTGAATAGATTCATGACTTTCCTGTTGTTTTTTTTTTTGGCTCGGGCTGAGAGACCAACTGGTGAAATAGCTGTGGAACTCCTGTTTGTGAGAGTTGGTAGAAATTACAAAACCTAGGAAGTGGAATGCTGTTAAAATGCCATGCGTTCCATAGATGCTATCCTCTTACTACCCTTTCCCTTGTCCTGAGTTCTCAGCTGAACCCTCTGGGGGATTGTCCTCTCTGAGAGTAAATTTTTTCAAGTGAGTGATTGGTGAAATTAGAAATTAAAGTATAGAATTTGTGTCTGTATATAATTTGGTCAGGAATACATTCCCTTTATTAATCTCGAAGGAAGCCACTTTCTGAGTGAGAGAATATTATATTATCAAGTTATCTGAAAAGAAATCAAACTGGTCTTAAAGAATGTTGTGAACAAATATTTTAATAAGAAAACCAGTTAAGAAGTTAATGATGCATTGCCTTTTAAATGTGTTTGTCTTAGAATTATTATTTGAGTGAGTTCCAGAGTCAGAACACCATGCTAGATTCATAAAAAACTAGCAATGTCAGATGACATTTGAAAGAAATTATCACTTAAATCCTTTCCAATTTTTATTGGTTATTATAGAGTTTAGGACTTGCCCATCTTTTTATCGATATTCCTGGTGATTATATTTCAGCCTGATAAGAGAACAGAACTCATAGCTGAAACAGAATCTGAGCTGAACCTCTCAGTTGGAGGCAGAAATAGAAACAAATCCACTTGAGTTTGTAGCCCTCTGCAGGCATCATAGGTGAGGAGGATGTGTGCCCTTGAAATATGGAAATGCAGGGTCTCTGCCATAGAATTTGCTGCTTATACTGTGCAGACATGATGAACCCTGGAGTCGTTGGCATCGGGTCTTGGGTCTCTTGAAGCTCTTCATCTCACCAAATGTGCCACATGTGCTCCTGGGGGAGGCCTGGATATGTAGGCAGTTTCCCCCCTCCCTGTAAACTATGTCTCTTTGAAACATTAAAATAATAATTGTATATTGTATTAATGATCATTGTATCTCTCCCTTTCAGAGATTCCCTGAAAATTAGTGTGTATAAGCAGTCAGGACTAAATTTAAAAAGTTACTTGACTAGTGGTTTCTGTATTTTCTGTCACTGAAGACAGTGACCCTGGCATCTTCCTCCTTATTTTAGACATAGTGCTAGGGTTAACACAGCGCCTGGCAGGTGAGGGATGAAGAGCATTCTCCTTCCCTCTAGTAATCCCTATATCTTGGGCAAATAGACACCTAAAACCAAACACTTGCTTTGATCATTTGATGTCGGATTTCTCAGCTTTAGCACTATTAGTATTTTTGGTTGGATAACTCTTTGTTACTGGCAGACAGATGCAGGGAGGAAGTTGTCTTGTGCGTTGTGGGATGTTAACATTATCTCTGGCCTCTGCTTATTAGATGGTAATAACAACACTCTCCTGCCCCCAGCCCATTACCCCCATTTTGACACAACCAGAAATTGTCAAATGTCTGCTTGGGGAGAATATTACCCATCATTGGGGACCACTGAGGAACAGTTGCATAGCTTTATGCTTGTGGAAAATGCTTTTTGTTATTTGTGTCTCAATGACAGCTGCATAACTTGACTGAAGGGAGGTGTGGGATTGATAATGGTGAAACTCTTTATGACTCTTTTCATCCCACAGGGTCCCACTCTCACAGCACATGCTTGGAGATCCTGTTGTTTTTAAAGAGTTCCCATAACTTTGCTGACTACTTTATCTACTGCCAATAGGGGCACAGTGTGACCATGTGCATTTGTCTTTGATTTTCTATAGGCCTAGTATATCAGATACTGCTTGTAAGCGTGTAGACTATGTGAAGAAATAATTTTTAAAAGCTAGAATATGTATATGGGAAGATCTTTGATTTTTTTTTTTTTGTTTTAGTTACCTACTACTTTTTTAAAAATTGCCTCTAGGTATTGAGGTTCTGTTATGCTCAAAGATTAATTTAACTGTTATTCTTTTTCTAGGCCCACCTCATAACTGGATGAAGGACTTTATCCTCACAGTTTCTATAGTCATTGGTGTTGGAGGGTGCTGGTTTGCTTATACACAAAATAAGACCTCCAAAGAGCATGTTGCAAAAATGATGAAAGACTTAGAGAGTCTCCAAACTGCAGAGCAGAGTCTAATGGATTTACAAGAGAGGTGAGTTAAAGAAGTCACAACTCTTGTGATCTGTGTAGGGAAATGCAGTTTGTAAAAATGTATGTGCAGGCCTGTAAACACATTTAGGTTTGTACATGCATCAGGAATTTATGTTCATTTTATTTCTTAGCATTAGAAAATGTCATAATTACAGATTTATTCTAAATGATACTTGGGAATAAATGCGTAGAAGATCAGTAGAAGTAAATCAGGTATAGATGGAATTATATATATGATTAAATTTTACTTTTAACTTGATTTTAATAAATACAGATTTCTTAAAGCCTCTTTGCAGAAGAATATTTCCCTGCTGTCTCTGTCTTTTGAGCCTAAGATAAACAAAATAGCTGAATAGTAGGTTGTCCAATAGTTTTCTTACCCAATTTAAAATTAATAAAAAATGCTATGAATTTATTAAAATCTGTGTCAGATTGCATGGAACAGCATTTTGCTTCTTTCATAAAAAGTGATATTTTGGGAATGTTTTTAAGAAATTTTCATTTTTATTATTCTCTAAGGCTTGAAAAGGCACAGGAAGAAAATAGAAACGTTGCTGTGGAAAAGCAAAATCTGGAGCGCAAAATGATGGATGAAATCAATTACGCGAAGGAAGAGGCTTGTCGGCTGAGAGAGTTGAGGGAGGGAGCGGAATGTGAATTGAGCAGACGTCAATATGCAGAGCAGGAATTGGAACAGGTACTTAGATTTTTTAAAAAGCATTTGTTAGAATATTTGTATTGCCACTCTGAGGAGCCCGGTCCTGCTTTTGTACAATCCTCCAACTGTAGTTCCATTGTATACTGTTCCTCAGTTAATGAAAGAATCATTTATTCATATTGTTACCACTGATCCAGGTTTATATAGTAAAGTAGCAAAGTAGTCACTGAAAGATGAAGTTACCATGTAAGATTTCATAAAATCTTACTTCATGCAGTGTTGTTTTGAGTACTTGTAAGGTGTTTATTTAATGTCTGTAATACGTTTAAGTTTTTGTCACTTGGTAAAGTCTAATTTTGAACTTCTCTGCAAAGGTAAATGATCTCTATTAGGCATCCATTTGAGTCCTGTTAAGTGGTTGTAGAACATAATCTGCTCAGTCTTCTGTAAGATATTCTTCCTGATATCTGTTTCCCCTATTCAGTTACTCAAAATATAATGTAGGCATTCAGGCATTGCACAGAGTCCTTTGGACAAGGTTAGGTTCGGGGATAATTTAGTTATGTGCATATGTGTTGGTTTCCTATTCCTGCTGTAAAAAATCACCACAAACTTAGCAGTGTAAACAAACACAGGTTCATTGTCTTAAAGTTCTGGAGGTCAGTCTCAAATGGATTCCCAGAATTGTGATCCTGCTGCATGTCCTCAGGAAGAGTCTTTTTCCATATCTTTTCCATCTCTAGAGACTGCCTGCAATGGGAAGCTCATTGCCCCTTCCTTAACTTCAAAGGACATCACTCAAACTTGACTCTGGTTCTCTGGACTCATTTCCTGACATTGAGCTTTTCTTCGTCTTCTTTTTTTTTTTTTAAAGAGAGAGGGAGAGAAAGAATCAAATTTTGTTTTATTTTTTCATCTGGCTTTTGTTTCTTCAACACTTAGTTGTATATGTGGTGCTGTTGTTTGAACTGGGGTTTTTGCTCATGTCAAGTAAGCACGTGAACCGCTGAGCCACTGCTCTAGCCCCCATCGAGCCTTTCTTTACTGATAAAAAAGCAGGAACAGAATCAGGATTGCGAACTTTCTTAGATTTAGAATGGGTCAGTAGTAGTAAAGCAGGGGCAAGAACCTTGAGATTCTGCCTCTCAACTTTGTTGTATGCATTGTTGCCTTCCCACTTGGTCATTAAAGAAGAAAAAAGAATTATGTGATGAATGAATTTTAATTTTAACTTATGGGAAAATATATACTATACGTTACTATTTCTTCTAGATTGCCCTTATAGGAGGATTTGTCTGACTGCACTTGGTCTTTGTTACTGTTAACTACACTTCCCCTCACAGCCCAGACATTATTATTTTGTATCTTTTCCTTGTAAGGAGATTATTCTTTTTGTTGACTCTCATACATATATTGTAGTTATGCCCCATTTACCTGGTAAACCTAATCTGTGCAGAATATTGTAAAGAATCAAAGTTAACAACAACAACAAAAAGAAACAGGCCTAGCCTTGTGTGCACTAAAGTAGATATTATGCCCTTTGTACTCTTCTGAGAACTCCCTGCTTGTTCGCACTAAGATGTCTAGTTCTTAATTTGTTCCCAGGACTAACAAGCTTGTTGGCTTTTTTCCCCTGACTTTTGCAGATAAGAATGAGGAAATCAGAAAGAACCGATAGTAGTATTTCACAGGTGACTGTTTCATGGTGAGAGAGAAGGCACAATATAGGAAAAAGGGGCCAAGAATCATGAACATTCTAATTTGAAGTTTTGGCATCGAGACCATGCCTTAGTAGACCCTGAGGTTACTACTGTATGTTGTACCAGTATGAACATACTAATCCTGAATAGGTCCCAAGTCAGCAGATGGTGGTGTAAAGGGAGGAAGTGGGTATTTTAGAAAAAACTCTGTCTAACATGATTATGTTTTTAAAAAGCACATTTTCTGGGCTGGAGTGTTGGCTCAGTGGTTATGGCGCTTGCCTGGCATGTGTGAATACACGGGTTTGAACCCCAGCACCACATACACGACGAAGTGTAGGAGCAATGAAAGCCACATGAGAAACTAAATAAAATTGATTCTCTCTCCTCCGTTTAAAAAGCAAAACACATTTTCCACAGTGCTTACTGCTTGCCAGAGTGTATGCTTCACACATTGCCAATGTTTTGCTTCTAAGTTTTAATCCTGAAATACATAGATAGGTATAGGTGAAGTATGTAGGGAGGTAAATAATTTGACTTTGGTTACACAGCTGTTATGTGGACCAGGAAAGGTTTTGCGTATCCTAGTCCAGTGTTTGTGTTTTCCCACACTGCTTTCAAAAGCTTCATTGATAGAAGTTTTTAACTGGGAATTAATTCATATATAATGGCACATAACCTACAATTCCATATTATTAGAAATATTACTAGATTTTTTTTTCTTAGGGATTAATTGACTTCTCAGAAGGCAAGAAAATCTAGTATGTGTTTTGTATAGTGTTATCTTTCCCTAAAACAAAGACTTTTGGGTGACTTCCAGTACCATATCATATTTTATGTGATTTAAATAGTTTTTGTATAGGTTGTTTTTTCTTTAAAAAATTCCTAAGAAGCATACAGTGAGGGTAAGTAGTCATAGCACCGTTCTACCTGAGATAATCAGGCTGAAGAGGGAAGGAACTTGCCTAAGATTTCAGAGGTAATAAATAATAAATTGATTCAAGAAGCCAGGTTTTCAGATATGTAGGCTGTTTCTTTCCATGACATATTGTTACTTATGACTGTTTTACTCCTAACATATAAAAATTATGCAAATAATTATCCTGTTTTTAAACACTAATTTCTCATTTGCAAAAGCTACTGATTATTCCGTTTTACCTTGTCCATTCTCATAAATAACAATAGAATTCAAACTAAGGATTGGGATTTAGGTCAGATGATAAATTTATGAATAATTGCAGAGAAAACAGTTAAATAGTTGCAATTTTTTGTCAGGTCACCATTTCTGCAAGTTTGAGACTTTTTTTTTAAAAGAGAGAGAGGGACACTGAGAGAGAGAGAAAGAGAAGCAATTTTTATTTAGTTTTGCATTTGACTTTCATTCCTCTGAGACTGTTGTATATGTGGTTCTGGGGTTTGAACTCATGTACTTGCGCATGTGAGGCAAGTGCCATAACTGCTGAGCCACCGCTGCAGCCCTTGAGACATTGTTTGTCAGTGTAAAACATTTTCATCCTCAGTTCATGCTGAAAATATATAGATCCTATATTAAATGTGTTTCTGTTGAGCTTTTTTTTAAAGAAGGAATTTATAGAAATAGCATTAGGAACTCTTTATGGTATAAAGAATAGCTTCAGTGGAATGTGTTGAGTCTCTCTGTACTTCCTTGGAAATGAAAATTGTATGGAAATTTTAGTTTTAAAATCATGTGAGGAAAAAGGACTTGCCAACATACAGTTTGGTGGTGTTGTAGAGAACTGTATGTCACAGGACCCGAGTTCAAATTCTCTCTTCCTGAGAGATTAGCAGGGACGCCACACAGCTTACCGAACCGCCTGTTAAACACATATTGTCCCAGGATGTTGCACAGTGAATCATGCCAGGCAAATGTTGACTGGAATTTGCTTCCTGTGAATAAGTCCTGTCTTACCCTTACTTTTAATGTCTCTCTTTTTTGAATCATCTATTTAATGTCTTGTTGTGAATTAAAAAATAATTTTGTAGTTTTAAAAATTATTTTCCTTATAATCCTTTTTTTTTCTCAATATCTGACAGCTGTTCTATTTCTTTATCAGAAGTTTGTGTGTAGTCCTCCTCTTAGTTTATTCTGGCACACAGCAAAGTTTATTTAAATAAGCCGGTTTGTTCAGATCAAACATCCTTCTGCACTTTAGTTTGGGATGCAGTTGCAGTTACTACCTTGGTTGGCTTCCAGGTAGATGATTTGCAGTCACGAAGCACCAGAAACAGGGCCTTCCTGATTCACTCATTGCTTTGTCTGAAGGTCTTGAGTTCTGTGTATGTAATTCTATAAATTCTATTATATCTTCACATGTCTAATTTGTGCTTTCACTAGTTTTAAAATAAATCAATGCAAGAATAGATTCGTCCGTGTCATTTTCTCATTGAGGATTTCCTTCAGCTATTTTCCTTTAGCCATTATTTACCAACTAGTACATTAAGCATTGTGGTTTCCTCTCTTTATTGCCTGGCTCCTTTAAAAGGCAGTACCACAGCATCCTCCCCTGTCGGCTACTCACTCAGAATCTATTGTCTCATAATTTACACATGATCAATACCTACTTTCTGGTATTTTAGCTGTAATAAATACAGTAGAAGTAAAATGGACTATAGTAGGTAGATATATTTGTAGCAGTAAGAAATAAGTGACTATAAAGGTGTCATGAAGAACTGAAGGAAAAAGTATAAATGAGTGTGCACTTATTGAGCTACAATAGGTCCTTCTGGGAACACTAGGAGGAGAAATAGAACAGGTATCCATCTGATTTTGGACATTTATTCATATTACTTCTTTGTAAATAAAAATTGCATTATGGGAAAAGTCTGATTAGTTTTAATTTGTATGTTTGTATGTGCCCTGGATTTTTCTTTCAGTGAGCCTAACTACTATAAAATATAAAAACTAAATATTGTAGCTTAGGTTAAGCTCTCTGGCTTTACGATTTTGCTTAGTGAATGTAAGATGCACTTAAAAACTTTAGCTTTAGGTTTTTTTTTTTTTAAGAGGGACGAGAGAGAGAGAGAGAGAGAAAGAGAGAGTGAGAGAAAGAATCAATTTTATTTATTTTTTCATGTGGCTTTTGTTGCTCCGACATGTCAAACTGCGTCCTTGTGCATGCCAGGCAAGTGCTATAAAACTGCTGAGCCACTGCTCCAGCCTCTAGTTTTTTTTTTTTTTTTCTTTTCTTTTTTCAAGAGAGAGTGAGAGAAAGAAAGTATCAACTTTATGTATTTTTTTCATCACCTACACTTAGTTGTGTATGTGGTTAGGGTCAGAACGAGGGTCCTTGTGCATGCCAGGCAAGCACCACAACTGCTGAGCCACTGCTCCAGCCCCCCCAGCTTTAGTTTTAATGGGAGAAATATATTGTATTTGCATGTAGTGAGTTAAAAAGATGTTTGTAAAGAACAAAATTGCGTTTCCTTTTAGTCTTGGTACTAAAAATGTTTTACTCCTCCTTCTTCCATGCCTCCCTCCTTCCTTCTCACAGGTTCGCATGGCTCTGAAAAAGGCTGAAAAAGAATTTGAACTGAGAAGCAGCTGGTCTGTTCCAGATGCACTTCAAAAATGGCTTCAGTTAACACATGAAGTAGAAGTACAATACTACAATATTAAAAGACAAAATGCTGAAATGCAGCTAGCTATTGCTAAGGATGAGGTACATTTCTACCTTAACTATATTTGTTTCTTAGACTACATTCTAGAAGGATCAGGCAGCTGAATACAAAGATTGAATGAAAGTTTTGTTGTTGTAGATTGTTTTCTTGGATTAGAATTTATTGTGTAAATTGACTTTTGCAATTTACAGGCTTTAATGTAAGATTGTTGTATTTAGAGAAGTGTATAGCTTTCACAATGACCTTAGTATCCTTTAAAATTATCATTATTATCATAATCATAAATGTTTTATACGGAGCTTTTCTCCTCCAGGTTGCTGCTTCATATCTGATTCAGGTTAGTAGTTACTAGAAATTAATGTTTGCCTCTTAATAAATTGTGTGAAATAAGAATTAGTCAATCTGAATTCTAGCAAAACAAAAAATTGCTCAGTTTACTCACTAACACCTCCACTGCAGTAGGATATAATGTTTTTCTGTTAGTTTTAATAGAAAATTCAGGTTTTTCGCAGCCATAGAAATAAAAGAAAAATTCTCCAGAACGAAGTTCTGAGTGACATTGGTTGATTTAGGAGAGCATGCTTTTTCTTTACTGGTTTTCTATTTTGGAAAATATAGCTGTATCTTGGCTAATATTCTCCACTGGTTTTATAATTATTAATGTATTCAAAATCAAAACATGCTTTATTAGTATAGTACGTTTTTTCCCAAACCTCGCCTTATTTTTCTTCTTTGGATTTTTAGGCAGAAAAAATAAAAAAGAAGAGAAGCACGGTTTTTGGGACTCTGCATGTTGCACATAGCTCCTCCCTGGATGAGGTAGACCACAAAATTCTGGAAGCAAAGTAAGAACTTTTTTTTTTTTTACATATCTGCTTATTTTCTATTGTTTTGAATTGTGTATTTTATAGACAGTTAACATTTAAAGGTATTGAATCATATACAGTTGCATAATTCACATGAAGACTGGATAATTTCTTCTTGAAATTAGTTAATCGCCATGGTCTGTTTTTGTTATTGTCTTTTATAGTGGCCTATTAAAGATTGTTTGATGAAACAAATAATTCCTGTATTCATGTTTCAGGAAAGCTCTCTCTGAGTTGACAACTTGTCTACGAGAACGACTCTTTCGCTGGCAGCAGATTGAAAAGATCTGTGGCTTTCAAATAGCCCACAATTCAGGACTCCCCAGTCTGACATCTTCCTTGTATTCTGATCACAGCTGGGTGGTAATGCCCAGAGTCTCCATTCCACCCTATCCAATTGCTGGAGGAGTTGATGACTTAGATGAAGACACACCCCCAATAGTGTCACAATTTCCTGGTAAGTAATGGTTCAATAAAGAGTGTCTTTTTGTTTTTTTTTTTAAAGAGAGAGGGACAGTGATAGAGGGAGAGGGAGAGAATCAATTTTATGTAGTTTTTCATGTGATTTTTGCTGCTCCCACACTTCGTTGTGTAGGTGGTCCTAGGTTTTGAATCCGCGTACTCGCTTATGCCAGGCAAACACTGTAACTGCTGAGCCACTGCTCCAGCCCCAACAAAGTAGTTTTTAAAAGTAGCTTTCTACCATGTCCTTACAGGAATCATGTATTTTGAAATCTTTGACAAAAATTGAGTTCATCCTTTATTTTCTTTTTTGATTTTTTGTTGCTACTAATTTAAGTGTTTACTATTTGAGGTAAGTGTTTAGTATATGAGGTACACATATATTCTTTGTGTATATTATATTTTATATGCACATACTATAAAGAAACATGAATGCTTGACTGTTTTGTATATCAATAAATATTTATTTGAGCAACAGTTTTATGTAACTCATGTTAAATATCAACTACAGGACTTGGTTTTAATTTATTTTTTCCTTTTTTGGTACTGGGTATATGAACCTAGGGGTGCTTTACCACTGAGGTATACCCCCAGCTCTTTTTAGTTTTTATTTTGAGATAGGGTCTTGCAAAGTTACATAGGGGCTTGCTAAGTTACTGAGGCTGGCTTGGAATTCTGCTTCCTGAGATGCTGGGATTACAGGTGTATGCCACTGCACCCAGCAAGGCTTTGTTTTTAAAACATTGCTTAAAATTAAATTGAAATGAGGGGGTTGCATTAAAAATATAATTGACAGTTAAGACAGCGTATTATAATTTCTAAATCATTGTATGAATGAAGTGCTGGATTTTGAGGGGAAATTTCCTTTTAAATGGCAGCTTAATCCATGATAAAAATATAAATTAGGGGAGGATCTTGGAAACCTGAACTTAAATCCTGCTTCTGGAACTAATCCACTATGGATTTTTAGTCAGTCTTTGATTTGTTTTAAATAATCATGTTTTTTTATGTTTTGTTTTTTAAGTTTTTTTCCTTCATTAAAAGAGTATTATTGCCCTGCTTTATGTAATTCATGAAGTACTGAATCTGTTTGCCTTTTAGAAAAACTTTTGTATTTTATTGCTACAAAGAGAAACTCCTTCCAAAGATAGCTTTTTTGCATGTAAAATTTTCATTATATTGCTTAGATGTGCTCTATTCTTTGAATATGTTTGGATTATGAGAAGAATATGTTTCAGTAGGAAGGTGAAATTTATTTTCACTTCGATGTTTTGCAAAGTTGCAGATGTTATGAATGAGGGAGTGAGTGGTGAATGGTCTTTCTTGAGTTAGAAATCATTTGAAAAATTTCCTATTGTTTATGCCTGCTTGACCCATTTTTTCCAAAATTTGTAGCTTTCTTTTTTTAAAGAGAGAGGGACAGTGAGAGAGAGAGAGAAAGAGAAAATTATTTTTATTTAGTTTTTCATGTGGCTATTGTTGCTCTGACACCTCATTATGTATGTGGTGCTGGGGTTTAAATCCACATACTTGCACATGCCAGGCAAGCGCCGTAACTGCTGAGCTCCCACTCCAGCTCATCTTTGTGACTTTTTAAAAACAGTGGAGACAGAATAATGTTCTGAAGAATGGAAAACAGAATCTATCTGTCTACTGGTTGAAGGCTTAAGTGGAAAATTTTAGTTTTTGAAACCAATTAAATCATGACATGGATGTTTTTCAGTTTGAATTTTTGTTTCCAACTGTTACAACTTTCTATAACAGTTCTAATTTTATAAAATGGCTTTATGAAATAAAGCCCTTAATTTGCAAATTAATCCTCAGTCAGTAAGTAGATGCTTTATCATTTCTGTGGTTTTAAGGCTTGCCTCTAAAGCTAGAACAGCGAGGCAGTTAACACTTAGGTGGGCAGGAGGAGTAGGCAGGTGGCAAGTGCAGGGAACACTAGAAATGTGTGACCTCATTCTTTTTACTTGCCCCACACTGCAAGGTGGTCATGGCTGCAAAGTTACATCTAGATCTGGGTCAGCTCTACAATTTGAATTGTTTTATTTATTTGAATTATATGCCCTTAAGCTTGTCAAATATAACACCAATTCTTAAGTGTATGTATTTGTTTACTATAACTTCTTAAAGTTGCAGTTGTTACTTAAAATCTCTGATTACTCAGTATTAGAATTATGCTTAAAGATACTGTCCCTAAATTAATGAGTATTTTCTTTTGCCTTTTTCAAAAACACTCTTCACTGGGGGAGGGAGGGCACAGAATAGTAAAAGAAAACACTAAATGAATAATTGGCTTAAGTTTTTTTTAAAATGATTGTAGTAAACAGATAAATATGAAAATTTCAAATATGAAAAAAGTATGAGTTGGTTTGAAATTTTAAAATATTTGCTGAAATCAAATTTATAACATCTAAGAAACAATTGATGTTACTGCTTACAGTTGGAGAACTCTGCTTCCACCCAGGGGCACCTCAGTGGTACTGCATCTGCTTAGTTTTGAAGGCCTAATTTCTGGACTTGATAAGGGGGAAGCTGTTAGCCATAGAAATAGAGTCCAGGGTAGGACAGAACTGCTTTGTTTATGTACACCTTCTCAGCCAATTTATTTTTTTAACATAGGTATGTTTAAATTTTACGTTTGAAACAATAAAGCTACATGGCCTGTGGCATGTTAAGAGCAAAGTAAAAAGTTCTAGCACAATAATATTGAATTTAATTATACATGAAGGAAAAAAAAAAAGAAAATATCAACAGCTCTCTGTGGTTAGGAGAATGAAGGCTAGTTTTTCCCTGTTCTTAATATCTGCTAAATCCTTTCATAGTGGAAATGTAGCTTTCACATTGACTGAAAATATTGAAAATAATATGCCCATCCACCATAAAGAGAAACAGATTTTAACATATGTACCTATTCATCTTAATTTTTCTCTAAGTAAACCATTACAGATACTGCAAAATCATACCACCTCCCTTTTCTGCTTTTTAAAGTTGTGTATTATTTTAAAGCCTGTTACCTCTTGTTACTTGCATGTGTATCCAGCAGTTTACACCATTTTTGTATTTTAAGAATTCACTTAAATACTATCAAATTGTGCCTATTTTGCAACTTTTTTTGCTTAAAAGTACATTTCAGAAAATGCCTACTTTTATATATATATATATTAAATTCACTATAAATGTTGATGTAATGTTAAACAATTTAGTTTTTTATTTAGGATACTTAAAAAAGAGTAGTTTATCTATTTTCCCACTGAGAAATTCTTTAGGGTCCTCCCCTCTCCTCCCCGCTTTATGCAACAAGCATCCTCATTTGTGTCTCCTTGCATAGAGCTCTTGAGTTTCTCTGCATGGGCACCTCCCAGTAGACCTCTGGTCACAGAAAGCACTTCTTACCGGTCACTGCTGACTGCTCACATACTCACTGTTTGCAAGAGTGCTTTTGTACCTTTGTCCTCACTTTTACTTGGAATGATTTGATTTGCTGGGTTTGCAACTTAAATGAGTATGAAATACCTCACTATTCCTAAAATTATTTGTGTCCTTGATGTCTGCTGAGTTTGAGTACCATTTCATCTCTTGGCATTTGTCATTTAAATTTCTTCTCTTCTGAATTACTTTTGGCTGCCCTGGAATCCCTCTAAGATTCCTTGGCGATTTGCCAAGTGTTCTCTGCATTTTCTGGTTATTTGAGGGTTGCAGATACTTTCTCCTCCTGTGCTTTAACTTTTTTAATGACAAATTTGTGAATCTGATTTTGGCTTTTTACATCGTTTTCAGAAGACAATAAATTGTTTGCTCTTCTAAAACTTTTTGAAAACTTTTTGGATTTTCCCTTAATTCCTTAGTCCTTTAATTTACCTGAAGGTTTTTGTTTGAGGTGTAAGGTTGGATTCTAGATATCTCCCTTGATGTAAGCAAGCAGTTATTCCCGCTGACTTGTAATACCCCTTCTCTCCATAGATACAGGAATGCTTCCAGCTCTATTTGGGCCCATTGGCTCCACTCTAGTTACTGTAGCTTTATAGTAAGTATTGATATATGGTAAGATTGTCTTCCTGTGTTGTTGAAATTCAGTCTCCTATTCATGACCAATTATCCTTATAAATTTTAAGATCAGCTTATGAAATTCCATGAAACATTACACTGGGGACTTTTTCTTTTTGTGGGGGACTTTCTTTGAATTTGTTGATTATGGAGAACTACTACTAATGAACTCCATTTATTGAGCAGTCTTTTATATCTCTAAATAAAATTAATTATTTATTTTCTTTGTGCTGATCTTGCATATCCTTTTTTTAATTTCTAAGTGCCTTATAGTATGTTACCTTTCTTCAAATAAATGGTGTCAGATTGCTTGTTGCTGATAAAGAAATGCTGTTGATTTTACTATGTTGATTCTGCATTCAGAAACGCTGTGTTCCTTCACTAGAGTCTTTCAGATTTTTTTTAATGTGGGCAATAATAAATTATCTTTTCTTTCCTGTCCTTATGCCCCCCGCCCCCGCTTCATTGCCCAAACTGTGAGTCCTCCAGTACAACGTAGTAAGAGTGGTGATTGCAAGCAATAGTGATCGCCATTTCTTATTTTAAAGAGAATACTTGCAATATTTCATCATGTAGCATGGTTTGTTTTACTCTGTTTTGGGTAGATTACTTTTTAAGTTAAGGAAATTAATTTCTATTAATTGAATTAATTTCCTATTTTGCTAAGAATGCTAAAATTTAACAAATTAATTTTCTACATAATTTGAGGTTATCACTCTTTATTCTGTTGAATTTTAATCCATTTAAATAATTTCTGTTAAATGTTAGTGAAAGCATAGTTGTCTCAGTGTTGTCTCTTTATTTTTGTTTATTTTTTTTCCAGTGCTGAGGATTGAATCCAGAGCCTTGTGCATTCTATCACTACACTACCTTCATCTTTCTATGTATTGTGTTTATTTAAAAGTTGGATTTGGTTTGGTATATTATTTTATATATAGTTTTTGCATCGTTAACATATATTGTATTGGACAAAAATTTTTCCTTCTCAACACTATCTTTAATTTTGGTATCAAGGTTATATTAACATATGAAATAAGTCAGGGAATACTCTATTCTTCTAATCCATTTTTTTCTACAGTTAGAGAGGTAAATAGTAATGTTGTGGTTAAAAACTGGAACTCTGGAACAAGACTGCTTGCGTTTAGATCCTTACTTCCCCATGTTTTACATGTATAACCTTGTGGGAGGTACTTGCTAGAGTCTTGGTTCTTTTGTAAAATGTAGCTCACCTTGTGGAGATAAGTAATACCTGTAAAACACTTAGAACAACCCTGCCTTATAGTAATCACCTAATTAATATTATGAAATTTTGTTATACTGTTATACAACAGTATAAGATTCAGATTATTTGTTCTTTGAAGGGCTTAAAGAAATTTCCTATAAATTGACCTTGGTGTCAGTGTATTTTGATAGGGATGGGGAAAACACAGATATTTTTTAACTCCTTCTGAAACTTCTTGTTAGAAATAAAGATTTGTTAAGTTCTGTGTTTCTAGAATACTGTCAGGTTTAAAATTTGTTAGCATAAAATTGTTCATACTATTTCATGATTATTAAAATGTCAATCATATCTATAAATCTTTTTGTTCCTTATAAACTTATTTATGGTGTCCAGAAGCATTATTGATTAATCTGGTGTATTTTATGTGATTTCATTCCTTTACTTCTGAAAAAATTGTTGGTTTTCTTGGTATTGTTCATCTGTTTCTACTCTTAACTTTTTATTTCTTTCTTGGAATTTCTGTTTGTTCATTTTAATATTTAGACACCTTAGTTCATGGATTTTCAGATATTTTCTCCTTATGATATGATTTTAAGGGGCTGGAGCCGTGACTCAGTGGTAATGGCGAGTGCCTGGCATGTGTGAGTATGCGAGTTCAAATCCCAGCACCACGTACACGATGAAGTGTCCAAGCAAAGAAAGACACATGAAAAAAACTATTTCTGTAGTTCGTTCGTTCGCTCTCTCTCTCTCTCTCTCTTTAAAAAATAAAAAAATATATATATATACATATATATATATATATATATATATATAAAAATTTTAAGGCTATGATGTTCGTGCTGAGAATTCCTTTAGCCACATCCACAAATTGTGATATATGTAATTTGATTATCATCTAGGTTTAATAGGTTTCTAATTTCTAATATGTCCCTTCCTGGAAATAATTATCTAAAAGTATATTTTTTCTTTGTTCTAAATGTGTGTTTGGTTCAGTTACTGTTTTTTTTTAAAACATCTTTGTTTATTGATTTTCAGTTGCCAGTGTGGTATTTATATTTTGATATTTCTTGAGACTTACTCTGTGACTTAGTAGTGGATGTATTCTGGGTGTATCTCAGAAATCTTTTTTATGGTTTCTTTCACACCTCTTCTCAGCTTCTCTGTTATTGTCCTGAATAATTAAGGATCTTCAGATGCTTTCATTTTAGTATGAACTTCTCGTCTCCCTTGTAAGTTCAGATTATGTTGTGTTTTGCTTTGTGTGGGCATCCCTCAGCACAGCCACTGTGTTGTTGTTTCAGGCATTGTGTAGATATCTATGCTTATTTCTTTGTTCTTCATCACATTTTGCTTTTTGCTCCCCACACCTCTTGAAAATAATAAATGCCTTTGAGGGAGTAATAGTTTGACTAGATATCAAAATTTCAGGTAAGAATTTGACTCTATATTTGTCAGTGTCTTGAAGTTGCCATTGTTTGTAGCTGTTGAGGTTATAGTAGTCAAACTTTTAATTTCTGTTTTAGGTGCTCTGTTACTTTTCTCTGATTGCTTGAAAAATGTTTCATTGTCTTTGTTGTTTTGTGGCTTCACTGTAAGATGATTAGGTGTGGATTTTGTTTTAAAGGTTTTTTTTTTTGCTAATGTTTGAATTTTATGCTTCTTGAATCTGAAGATATATGCTTTTTATCACTTACAAAAAATTGAGCTTTGTCTCCGAATAGTTTTTTTTAATTTTTTTCTAGAGTATTAGCTATATAGAAATATTGACTAATATTAGTCTATTGCACGTTGGATCTTACTTTATTTTCCATATCTCTTAACCTGATGGTTTTAGTCTTCATAGCTGCACTGCATTCAGAGAAATCACTTAAAATCTGTCTTGTAGATTACTAATTCATTCATTCTACAGTTTGCTTAACCCATCTTTGCATTTTTAATTGCTTTGACTATTTTTCATTTCTATTCTCCTTCATTCTTCATCAAGTCTCTTTTTTGAATGCTTTGTTCTTATATTAAAATTTATCATTTTATAGTTTGATAATTTAAAAAACTTATTTTTTAGTTTTTAGTTTTCCTTTGATAATCCTTTATGTGTTGTTCTTGGTTATTATAGCAGGTTCTCATTAATTAATACAGGAGGTTCTTTTGTTTGCATAGTTTAACGAACTTCTTTATTCTGAGGTATAATATTTTACTGAGTCATTTTTAATTAGAACTTAGATCTTCCCCTGGCTCCACTGCTATAAAACACTTTATGAGAGAGGTTGGAGTGACCCTAAAAATGATTTTCTTTGCTTCCAGCAGTAGTATCAAGGATATCACCAAATTAATGTCAATTTTTACATTAGCTTTAGATTAGGGTTTCACAGATCCTGTGGTAATGTCAACTTATACTCTTGAGCTTATAGGAGATACAGATCCAGAGTATTAAGTTTTTCACAGAGCCCTTAAAATCCCTATTTCAAAAAGTGATACAGTAAAAAAGTTTCCTTATTCATTTGTAAGATTTCTTTTTCTGACATATCATTTTACTCAGGAATGTAGCCATACTAAGTGTTCAGTTACAACTGTTAATTCCTTACCTTATGTGGGCCCTAATTCTAATTTTGCATCCTTGTATTAAGCCCCAGGGCTGTAGATGAATGAGACTGATAACCTCCCACAGCAATTGTAGCGTCACTCACAGACCTATTAGTCTCTGTTCTGTCATCTGAGAATTTGTTGTTTTTGTTTATAAACGCAGCTATACATTTAAAACAATTGCTATATGTTGTCCAGCATATTGAAATGTTTCAGAGTATTTGAAATGTGTTTGAGGAGGTCCAGAGATAGCGATCAGATTACCTTTGATTGTCATTATTACTGGAACCAAAAAACATATTATTTTAGGTTGTTGATGAAGGAATTCCTTATTGAAAACAAAGTTTTTTTTCTCTTCTGCCATAAGGAACACATCACAAAATAGCTTGTCAGTATATACTTATACTATAAAATACAGTATTTCTTCGAGTAATTTTTTTTAGAGAGCATGAGAGAGATAGAAAATCAATTTTATTTATTCATCTGGATTTTGTTTTTATAACACTTAGTTGTGTATGTGGTGCTGGGGTTTGAACCTGGGTTTTTATGCATGCCAGGTAAGAACTTTTACCTCTGAGCCACTGGTCCAGCCTTCTTAGGTAATTCTTTTTTTTTTTCCACATTTATTAGAAGTATATTGCGATACAGGATACAGATGAGGGGGAAACATTGTCAAAACTGTAGCAATCAATGTGTATAAACTTTGATAACCAGGGGTAATGCTAACA
>PVKS010016511.1:0-43808 GCA_004027875.1 Aplodontia rufa | reverse complement strand
ATGGATGGCTATGGAAGAGATCATGATGAGTAAAATCAGCTTAACCCAGAGATCTAAGGGTTGATTGTCTCCACTCATCTGTGGAGGTGGGGACTAGACCCTGGACAATGAGAAAGTTGTTCTAGTAACATGAGTTAAATCCAGATAAGATGTAATGCTTTACAATCTAATACTTTTTTTAGAGTTATAGTGGGAAGGGGAAGGGAGGGATAAGGGAGGGTAATTGGGGGGGGCACTCCTGGGGATAAATGCAATATCCAGAATATATACACATTTTATATTATTTTGTTAAAATCTTGTAAGGTTGCTCAAAAATAAAATTAAAAAGAAAAAGAAAATGGATCATACACCTAAATGGAAAAATCTAAAACCATGAACTTCTTAGAAGAAAATTGTAGATTATGCAAAGATTTCTTAGACATGAGATCAAAAGCTCAATCCATAAGATAAAATCGATAAATTTTAAAATTCTCTCCAAATCACCTAAGAGAGCAAAAACCACAGACTAGGTGAAAATATATATATATTTAATATATATATAAATATATATCAGATTAAGTACTTAAATAAAAATATTTTTTTTAATAAAGAGAGAGGGACAGTGAGAGAGACAGAGAAAGAGAGAAACAACTTTATTTAGTTTTTCACATGGCCTTAGTTGCTCCAACACTCAGTTGTGTACGTGGTGCTGGGGTTTGAACCCGGGTCCTCATGCTTGCCAGACAAGCGCCAAAACCGCTGAGCCACCGCTCCAGCCCAAATAAAAATATTTTAATAACTTCCAAAAACCAACAATGAAAAACAGCAGACAGTAACACATGCCTTTACTTCCAGTTACTCTGGAGGCTGAGGCAGGAGAATTGCTTGAACTCAAGAGTTCTGGGCCAGCCTCAGCAACATGTGAGATCCTCATCCCAAAAAAAGTAAAAGAGAAAACAAACACACCAGTTTTTTTAATTGGACAAAAGATTTGGACAGACACCTCACTATATATGCAGAAACCAAAAAAACATACGAGAAGGTGCTCAACATCAGTAGGGAAATACAACTTAACACTACAGTAAGATATCAGTACACTCTGATTAGCACAGATAAAAATTGAGACTGACCATACCAGTATCGTTGAGGATATAGAGAAACAGGACTCTCATACACTGATGGTAAAAATGCAAAATGGTTTACAAGTTTGGAAAACAGTTTAGAAGTTTTTTTATAAAATTAAAACAACACTATGTGATCCAGTCTTTCCACTCCTAGGTCTTTACTGAAGAGGAAAGAAAATATTTGTTATTACAAAGACTACACATATGCCTGTATAAATAACACTTATAAGTCTGTAACAGCTTTATTTGCAATAGCCAAACACTTTTATCCCAATCCAAATATTCATTAACAGATGAATGTAAAACTACATTGTTAGATACTCTTCCAAGGGAACACTACTCACTAACAAAAATTAATGAATTCCTGAAACAACAGCACAGATGAATCTCTAAGTAATTATGCTGAGTAAAAGAACCAAAAAAAAATTCACATACTATGTGATTCCACTTATATAAAATTCTAGAAAATGAAAGCTAATGTAGAGTGCCAGCAGATGACTGATTGCTTGGGAATGGTAGGTAGCAGGAAGGGGCAGGAGGTAGGACAGATAGGTTTAAAGGAAAAAGGAAACTTTGGAGAATAACAGATATTTACTGTCTTAATTGTGCTGACGGTCTCACAGTTTTGTGTGTATCTAACACAAGTGATTGTGTGGGGGATAGCACTAAATTGTGTGCTTTAAATATATATGGTTTGGTGTATGTTAACTGTTGTTTTAGTCAATTTTTTCACTGCTAAGGCCAAAGAACCTGACAAGGACAATTTTAGAGGAGGCAAAGTTTATTTGCAGGTTAACAGTTTCAGAGGTCTCTGTCCATAAATGTTCAACTCCATTGCTCTGGGCCCAAAGTGTGAGAGAACATCATGGGGGAAGGGTGTGGTGGAAGAAAGCAGCTCTCATAACACCAGAAGGCAGAGAGCTCCTACTCAACAAGGACAAAATATATACCCCAAAGACACACCCCACAGCCCTTCTTCCTCCAGACACACTCTGCCTGCCTACAGTTACCACCAAGATAATCCCTGTAAGGGGATTAATGTATGGATAAGGTTAAACCTCTTACAACCCAATCATTTCATCTCTAAACTTTCTTCATTGTCTCCCATGTGAGATTTGGGGGTGGGGGGACATCTCATATTGAAACCATAACAACTGTACTTCAAGAAAGCTATTTATGCTGGCAGCAGGGGAGTGGCCCATAGCCTTAATCCCAGCAGAGGCTGAGGCCAGAGGTTTGCAAGTTCCAGACCAACCTCAGCATTTTAACAAGGCCCTAAGAACTCACTCAGCAAGACTCTGTCTCAAAATAAAACATTAAAAAAATAGGCTGGGTATGTGGGTCATTGGCTAAGCACCAAGGGTTCAATCCCCAGAACCAAAAAAAGAAAGAAAAGAAAAGAAGAAAGCTATATATTTGACTTTCTGTTGTTGATCCAAATATGCTCCCCAAACCATAAATATCCTGCTGCTAATTAATCCACCCCACTTTCCCCACATCAGGGTCTAATCAGAGAATTATTGAAGAAGGCTTCCTTTTATTTCGCTATAAACACTTCCCACTATGCGGGACTTTTTTTTTTTTTTCCCAGTGTGGGGATCAAAACCACACTTGAAAAGCAGGCCTTGAAAAGCAGGGAAACACTCTACCACAAAACTACAGCTCCCACCACCTGCCCTTTTTTTTTTTTGAGTCTCTGGCAGGTGCAAGTGATTGTCTTGTAGTTTGAATGTGAGATACCTCCCCAAAATCTCATGTGTGACAATGCAGTAAGATTGAGGTGAAATGATTGGGTTACAAGAGCCTTAACCCAATGGGTGAGTTAAACCTGGATTACCCAGTAACTGCAGTCTGGTAGGGTGTGACTAGAGGAGGTGGGTGATTGGGGGTGTGCCTTTGGGGTATATATTTTATATCATTTTATATCTGGCATGGAATTTCACTCTCTACTTTCTGAAGCCATGCTTTGCATCATGATGTTCAGCCTCACCTTGACCCAGCCATCTATGGACCTCTGAAACTGTGAGCCCCCAAATAAACTTTTCCTCCTAAAATTGTTCCTATTAGTCGCAGCAATGGAAAAGCTGACAAACAGATGGTGACTGGATCCATTGCTACATCAAGCTCTGAATAAATAGGACCTCTTTATTCTCACTTGATAGGTCTTCTATTATTTTCACATCTCTCTCTCTCTCTCTCTCTCTGTCTCTCTGTCTCTGTGTATGTGTGCAATTTTACTGTATTGGTTTATTTCTGCATTGGGAAGACCCATGTTGAGTACCACTGTAAGAATGATCATACTTTTATATTTTTTTGATTTTTAAAATGTTAAGGTACCTAAACTAAGGCTGAGGGGGAAAAAAGAAGCAGAGAAACTGGCAGTCATGACCAAGTACTGACCATTCTGGGCTAATTGCTGGAGAAGTGGTTGGTCAAGTTCTATTTTCATACATGTTTTAACCATTGTGAGTTTGAATATTCCGTTTCTTAATCCCTTTGTTTGGTCATTCTCCCACATACAAGAGTTCAATAAATTCAAGAAGTTATATGTATCTCCATCACTTGAGGATTCTCCACTTATGTCCAAAGTTAACTATATTGCAAGATCTTGACCTTTTTTTGCATCCTCATCATGAGCATTTGATGACAGAGAAAAGATGCACAAAACATTTAAGACCTGAGAAAGAATGCAATGGATCAGCTTCTTAACCCCTGTGATATAAGCAATAATAATTAGTAACCCCTTTAAGATCTTTCAGAACCAGAATCCCCAATTGTCCAGCTCAGGCCGAGAAAGCAAATCCCATAGGGGATAAGGATCAACCTTAAAGGGTTGAGTGAGTCTTTAAGGTGTCTGTTCTACCTTGCCTAAGTTTCATTGATCCAAGTACACCAAGAAATATTAGCAATAGTACAGACACCACCATGATTAGCAAACAAGAAACCAAGAGACATTCAATTGTCCATTGCTGTTCATGCCAATGAATTGAGACTGATCTGTGTTCCCTCCAGGGCTGAGGTAGTATCATAACTTTTCCTAGAGTTTCTTATGGTATTTTCTGTTTGTACAATTCCTACCATCGAGAAGACTACTCTGATTGTTTACATAAACAATGAGTCACTAGCTCCTGCATGTAGAGTACTTGAATAGTCAAGGATGGCTATCTTTTGGAGCTCCCATTTGAGATAGAATTTTTATCCCTGATTGTTTATATAATTAGAGTATTTGTGTGCAGACAAGTCTTGACATACTTTTACTATAGTTCATAAAGTGTTAGTCTGAGGCAAAAGGACCATATGTCCTACCCCAAAAGGAACAAATATTGGTGCATAGTGACACATGGAGATCCAAGAAAGAAAAAGTATTCATGATATGAATTCAGAACCAAGGTCTTACAGTAGTTGGGGTACATATTTGGATATCTGTTAGTCTTCTCCAGGTGGAAAGTATTTAGCCCATCAACCTTCAAAGATTATTGAATTCGAATTTTGAATTACCTGAGATATGATAAATGGATTTTAATAATTGGTTCTCTTTTTTAGAAGAATGGAAACCAGCAAAGTGACAGGGTAATGTGTTTGTCATTTGTCCATGTAGGTGCAGGTAAAAATAACATTGATTATAAATCTCTATGATCTCATTTGATGACACTGGAATCACCTACAGACTTTTATTATGGCAGTTCAATATTCAGTGATATGTCCAACAGACAGTAAGACTGATGGCAGTGGATACTTTTTGGCAATAATCTAATAACTGTTTTAGAAAGAAGAGGGAAAAATGGAAAAAGGGCTACTTTGGGTAGACAGTAACCAGTTGTCTATAGAAAATGAGAAGAATGCTCATCAATAACCTGTTTTATGGGCTGGAGCGGTGGCTCAGTGGTTATGGCGCTTACCTGGTATACACGAGTACGCAAATTCAAACCCTAGCACCACGTACACAACAAAGTTTGGGAGCAGCAAAGGCCAAATGAAAAACTAAATAAAATTCATCCCCCACCCCCACTGTCCCTCTTTCTTTAAAGAAGAAAAAAACTAAGCTGTTTTAGAACAAACCAGGAATTAAACAGAGATCTTGGTTCAAGGTCTTCAGTAAAAGCTACCCATTAAGAAGCCATCTCTTTGTTCCAGCGATCTCTTGTTTAAGTGTCTATTTTCAGAGATAGACTGCTTCTTGAGAATCTCTGAGACTTCAGCTTGAGGTTTCCTCTTGGAGGAGCCTTCCAATCGTGTGGAATTCTGAGTCATTTCTCTAGTTGTTGCTAGGGATTGAACCTCGAATGTCTCCCAGATGCCCTTAAATTAAAGACTTGGTCCCCAGAGTAGAGCTATTAGTGAGTGGTTGAACCTTTAGGAGTTGGGGCCCAGCTAGTAGTCAGGTCACTGAGTTCACTGAGGTCACTGAGAGCAAGCCCTCAAAGAGAATTCTGGGACCCTGATCCCTTTCTCTTTTGATTCCTGGTCATGAGTTGAACAGTTTGTTCTGCCATGTGCTTCCCTACATTGCCATCCAGCATGCCCACACATGGCCCAAAGCAGTAAGCCTGCTGATCGTAGACTAGAGCCTCCAAAACTGTTAGCCAAAATAAACTTTTTCTCTTTATAAGTTAATTATCTCAGGTTTCATTATAGTAATGAGAAGCTGACTAATACAGTTGTGAAACATGAAGTTAAGGATCAGCTTACTGGAGTTTCACTGCTGTATTTGTTAATAACCATACCAGATTAAGATTCCTTCCAACGAGGCTCAAGGGAAGTTTTTATCCAATGTCTCTCTCAATAGATGAAATTTCCTGATTGATGATCATGAAGAGTTCATTTAAGAAGATGTGGAAAGGTGGTCTTAACTTGTTTGTGATAAGACTAGGAACAGTACATGATTTTCTTGCAATATTTTAGCAAATTTGCATGCAGCAGGGAAGAGTTGAGTATTAGGAATTCAATTTCTAAAAGCAGAGGCCTTCCTGTTAATGGTTCTTTTTTTTTTTTTTTAAGAGAGGGACAGTGAGAGAGAGAGAGAGAATCAATTTTATTTAGTTTTTCATCTGGTTTTTGTTGCTCTGACACTTCATTGTGTACGTGGTGCTGGGGTTTGAAATCGCATCCTCGCGGTTGCCAGGCAAGCGCCATAATCACTGAGCCACCGCTCCCACTGCTCCGGCCCCTGTTAATGATTCTTTTTTTTTTTTTTTTCAAGAGACAGGGACAGTGAGAGAGAGAGAGAGAGAGAATCAATTTTACTTAGTTTTTCATGTAACTCTCATTGCTCCAAACTTTGTTGTGTACATAATGCTGGGGTCCAAACTCATGTCCCTGCACATGCAAGGCAAGCACCTTAACCACTGAGCCACAGCTCCAGCCCTGTTAATGGTTCTTAAGAGGTTAACAAATGTGTCCTCAAAGCAATGGTTCACATGGTCATAAGAGGTAGTGTTATTGTCTTTAGCCAAAGTAGCTAGCTCAAGTATTTTTGAAAATTTTGCTAATTTTAATATAAGGATTCCATTGGTACTTTGACAAGGAATAACACTCTTATGAAGTTCTTTTATGATTGCTATGAAACGTGTGCCTCAGTAACTTGATGTAACAGTTGGCATACTCCAAGTTGGAAGTGCAAAGTCAACAGTTTTTGTTTTTTGTTTGTTGTTGTTTGTACCTGAGATTAAACCCTGGGGTGCTTAACCACTGAGCAACATCCCCAGCCCTGTTTATTTTGTATTTTGAGAAAAGATCTCTGCTGAGTTGCTTAGGGCCTTGCTAAATTTCTGAGACTGGCTTTGAACTTGCAATAATCCTTCCTCAGCCTCCAAGCTGCTGGGATTACAGTTGTTTACCAACACACCTGGCAAAATCAAGTAGTGTTTTAGAAACTATATGGTGGAGATTTTCAGCAAGGAAATCTTTCAACACATCCTAAAATTAGAATGTATACTATCTAAAGATGTTCAAAGATTTGTTAAGGATTTGTTCTTGGCCATTCTTCACATTAACTTTTTCCAGGACTATTTTGTTTACAAGTAACTTGTGACCCCAAAACAAATCTTAGATGTCTTTTTAAAGTTTCCTCATCAGTGTTGATTTAAGATAGTAATCTATTTGTTTTTACCATGATGGATAGTTTCATGGTGAAATTCAGCTAATGTCCTCTTGAAATCACCTGGTACCACCAAACAGCCACTTTAGGAGTGCCAAACATTATCTGAATGAAGGATAAAACCACATTTTCCCATCCTTCTTCCAAATCAGGCATTAAATGCTTATATTTAACATTGGCATCTTTCATTTAGTTTAGAGATTTATCCTTAGGGAGTTTAGTTAGTATCCAAACTTTGGTTAAAGCTGTTTGTATATCAGAATGATATGCTGGAGCAATTAATTTAACTTCTATGTTATCTCTTTAGACATGGGCCTCAAACTTTATAAGAACCATCTCACTAGAAGTAGGAATGTGTCTAAAAATTCATCCATTTGTAATTCATTTCCAGTGAGAGTTCCTGCAGAGGTGAGAAACCCTTACAATTTCTAAGAAAATCTTTTATTTCCAAAACATCATTTACTACACCGAAAGCATACCTGCTGCTGTCTGATATATGTTTACTCCTTAGTCTTTGGTAGTTGAAAAGTGCTAACAAACGTGAAATATTCTGCAATCTGATCTAATTTTATCTTAGGTAGAAGACTGTCTTTTAAATGAAAACTCAGGGAGCTGGAGCGGTGACTCATTGGTTGTGGCACTTGCCTGGCATGCGTGATGACACAGGTTCATATCCCAGCACTGTGTACACAACGAAGTGTCAGAGCAATGACAACCACATGAAAAACTAAATAAAACTGATTCTCTCTTTCTCTGTGTCTAAATGATTAAATAAATAAATAAATAAAAGCTCAGATAGGGAGAACATTTGTGATAGCTCAGTAATCTCCAGTTTTAATTCTGAGGTGTGATCCACTGACAAATACTATAAGATTATTTGTCAAGATTTTTAGTGGAATTTGCTAATAAATCTGAGCAAGATATAGAAAATGCTCTACTGAAGTAAGATATTCATGAGGTTCCCCTTCTTTTGGTAAGGTCAGGAGAGTGGCAGGGTTCAGGATGTTGCCACAGTGAAAAGTAACGTAAGAAACAGCAACAGAAACTTATAAGAGGTTAATAGACTTAAAGGGAAGATAAATATATAATAAAATGATAGTCTGTTAGGGAAAAATAGGCTAATAGGTCAAATGGAAATTGTTTATTTTCTCACTCAGTTGTGTGGTCTGTACTACATGAGGTGCCATAAGATCAAGCAGGGAGCCTGGGCCAAATTCAACAGGTTTTACAGTGGTGGTGTTACCCAAAGACAAGCCCTTTGCAAGTGGGTTGGGGTTGAGGCTGTAGTAAGGGATGTGTTTGGGTGGTTCCCATAAAGTTGAGTTAAAACCCTGAGGTTTGTCCCGAACATTCGTGCAAAAATAAACAAAAGGGATTTTTTTATAGATAGAAATGCTAGAGGAGGGCTGGAGCGGTGGCTCAGCGGTTTCGGCGCTTGCCTGGCAAGCTCGAGGACCTGGGTTCAAACCCCAGCACCAGGTACACAACTAAGTGTTGGAACAATGAAGGCTATGTGAAAAACTAAATAAAGTTGTTTCTCTCTTTCTCTGTCTCTCTCACTGTCCCTCTCTCTTTAAAAAAAAAAAATTAAAAAAAAAAAAGAAATGCTAGGGGAAAGAGGATGTTGAAGATCCTTCTTCAGAGTATAAAAGACTTATTTAGTACATGGGCTCCCAGAAGAGAGGGGCTCTCACTGGGGATTTACCCATTTTGTAGAGGTGTCACAGTCTCAGAAAAGCTTGGCACTCATTGTCATAAACATACAGTTAAACCTAGAAGTCATTGCAAGTGAAGTTTTGCGGGGGGGGGCTCGGATAAGTTTACACAGTTTTTATCTTTTCAGGAAAGAAAGTGTTTCCCTCCTTAAACAGGCCATGTGCAAAATTATGGGCTATATATTGGCAAGATGGTAATTTACCTTTTTTGAAACTAAGTTCCTTTTCTGCTAAGGCTGATAACAAGTAAATCGAATGTTTTTTTCTGGGCTTCTCTGAACAAACTAGGAGATCATGTACACAGTACATCTGACTTGAAAAATAGGAGAAATTTGGATCTATGCTTTCTTGATCAAGGGCCTAGAGAAAATGGAAAAGGGTTTCACTGAACGCTAGGAATCTAACTGTCCTGTATAGTGTTGTTCTCTCCGATGAAGGCAAAAAGGTATTAAGGAATACATCCCAAACCCTTCCTGAGATCTTGAACAAATCAACATCTTTGTCCATTTGGGTTGACACAGGAATGTTATAAGGGCTAGTGCAATTTTGGATATAAAGCCCTCAAGTATGAGTTTGAGATCATTCTTTGCTTTTGACTTAGAGGGATATTGGGGATATTCAGGTGTTAATAGCTTGGTAGAATCTATCTCAAGTAAATAATTTTTTTTTCAAATCCAGAGTTTCCTGAGGATGGTCACTGAAAGCCAAAATTATTATTTGGTGAATTTGTGCCATTGAGGGAATTAAACACAAGGAAT
Organism: Aplodontia rufa; assembly: GCA_004027875.1. Taxonomy (NCBI): domain Eukaryota; kingdom Metazoa; phylum Chordata; class Mammalia; order Rodentia; family Aplodontiidae; genus Aplodontia; species Aplodontia rufa. The sequence goes on along the minus strand of PVKS010016511.1, from coordinate 34,135 downwards.
AAGACTGTAATGTGTTTATAGAAAAGAAGGACATTTTCTTGGAAGAGGAGAAAAATCAGACTGAGATAACCTCATAAGAGCTAGCAGTGGTTGGTCAAATGTAAAGCTTTGCACCTCCATCTTGAACCTCCAACTTACTGGTTACCCTCCACCAAACGCAGACCTGACAATCCGTGCTCCCAGGCAGGTAAAACACCAGAGAGCACACCCTGTGAACCAAGACCAAACGCTCAGGACAAAAATTTAGGTGGAAGGATGATCTTATCTGTTTTTTATTGGTGACCATTAGCAAAGTTTATATGAATGAATAAGAACCACACTGATCTATGAGGCTAGCTCAAACTAGAGTCCCATGGAACCAACACTGTGTTCTCCTCTGTGACACTTTTGAACAGCACAACACAAAACAGAAGCAGAAAATAGAGCAAAGGGGATAAAAAGGAATAGCCTGACTCCAACAAGAAGCCAAACAAAGGGAACCAATAACAAAACCAGGTACCAAAATAAGACTAGATAGCCAAAAAAAAAAAACCAACTTCAACTTCAAAAGCAAAAAGCAAAGACACCAGGGTTCAGACACAGTGCTGACCTGACATTTTAATGCATGTTCAAGCTGTGTGCACAAGGGGCTTTGGAGACTGCCACATCTGGTAGATAACTAGGGTGCACAGTGACAGGCAATACACACAGTATCTCTGTGGAACCCTCTGAAAAACTATGGAAATAAACAAAGATCTCACAAATGAAAACAAACACAGGTTATTCGGAGCATGCTACAGCAAGAGATTTAGCCACCATCACTTGTGTTTGGCAGAGACTCAAAGGTAGGGAGTAGAGAGAAATCTTTGTAATGGAAAAAAAGGGGAACATTTCAAGTAGGTGCTGATTGGCTCTTGGTATAAGGAAGCTGAAATGAGACTAACTAGAAGCAGTACATTTTATGGTTTGGGGAGCATATCCAGCTTCCCCTGATCATCTTGTGTTGAAGGCGGGGTCGAAACCTAGTGAAGCTGACTCACTGGCCAAGTCCTAACTTTCTGCACCATTTGCTGCCAAGATATTGATTTGACAGAGTGGACTGGTTGCCACTAAGGTTATAGGTTGAATCCCTGAGCCAATTGCCACAAAAATTATGGGTCAAAGTTCTATCGCCAATGCCCATTTGTAAAATCAGTCTTTTACAGTGCAATTTGGGTGTTGTGGATATTAAAAACACCTGCCAGTGGACCATATTTTATTCTTTAAGCTACTGAACCAACAGTCATACAATATCATTTATATAACCAATATACATTTTAAAATACACTTTTAAACAATTCTTCCTTTTATCTTCATAACAATCTGTGGTTCTAAGACTAATGATCGAAGGTCACTCAATGAATATGGAATAGAATCAGGATTAGTTCATAGCACAGAATCATTTGTAATATTGAACTCATTTTCTGGTAGAAAATAGACACCACCTATAATGGCTTAGAAATAAATATTTATGTAATAATATTTTTACTATGACTGAGAATCTGTTCTAATTGTTTCTAATTTCACATCTTAAAGTTAGGATAAAACACAGAGGGGAGGGTCACAACTCCTTTCAAATACCTACAAGGCTGTCATGTGGAAGAAGGAATAGATTTATTTCTATAGCTCCAGAGGGCTGCAGAAAGGCAGATTTCAACTAAGAATGTGAAATCTTTCTAATGAGATGCTTGTGCAGAAAAGATGTTCCCTTGTGAAAGAGCAGCTCCCTGTGTCCTGTGATGCTTAAGTAGGACTCCACCATCCTACATCTTGAGACTGCTTTGGGCTGGCCATCTCAGCTAACCTCAAAGGCTTTCATAAATTTCAAGTTTTCAATTTCAAAATCAGATTTTGTTAAACTTTGAAAACAGGAATAGACATTATCAATACAGTAGTTTAAAGTCATTCAAAATCTGGATGAAATTATTGTTTCTCAAAAATAGTGAGCTCTATTTAAAATTTTTTACTCCCGTACTCTTCTTTGAATTAGGATTTTTGCTTACATGCCTATACACTTTCAAGAGCTTATTTTTTAAAAGTGAAAATTGTCCTAATAAGGAGTAGTCTAAATTAATCTTCCAACAGCATTTTTTTCTAATTGTAATTTTAAAACTTTATATGTGTTTCATTTATTTCTGATATTTTAATAATTTGTAGGAATTCAATGAGAACAAACATCTTCCTTCATTTAAATGGCAATTACTAAGACTTTAATCTGTAATCTTAAATCTGAACAAGACCTTTTTTCTTTGTAGTTTCTTTTTACATGTTCCTTCAGGTTGATAATTCTATTATCTTCTAGTTTCCAAATAACTTTTTTTCTTTTTTTTTTATTAGATGGGGAATTGAGGGGGAAACATTATCAAACATTCAAGAACCAATGTATATATACTTAGTTATCCAGGCTAATGCCATATCATGGATGCCCAGCTTGGGTTCCCCCTGTTGCTGTTTCCCCCAGAAGAACTCCTGAGTTAAATGGATATCTCGTGGAGGACAGAAATCTCCTTCTGAGATGATTTCCCCATATTCCCACCCTCCAGTCTCCTAGGAGTTCTTCCTACACCCTCCCTCCCCTCCCCCTCCCTACCCTCCAAGTATCCTAGGGAGTCATCTCCCTGTCGAGTTGAGAATCCCACAATTTGAAGGAAACAACTTGATGCTGAAATAAAAGAGTCTTCTCCCACACCTGTATTGACTGTTCTCCAAAGACTTCCCATGGATTCTTTTGCTCTACTCCCTACCTGCCAATGTAATCCTTTAAATCTAATGCCTCATTTTTTGCCAGAAGGATATTTCCTTTTTGTGATGGGCTGTGGTTTCTGTATCTTAAAAAGCAATTTAGGATTCTGGGAATTCTCCTGGAATCTGGAAGAAGTCAATGCGGAGGTAAAGGAGGCAAGCAGAAATGCCTTCTACATAAATCTAGTTACTCTGAGTTGTCTTTGACAACTTCCGGAACCAGACTTCAGGCAGAGCTGAAATTGTCCTCTTTACCATATCTATTTTTTATGACTGTACATATTTACATACATAACGTAGGGAGCGAGAGGGAGTGATGACGTGAGGCTTTTCTGGGAGAATAAGAGGTAATAAAGAAATAAAACAGGTGTCTGAGAAGGGCTTCTTTTGGGGAAGGGAGAACAGAGAATACCCATCATTCACACCTTCAAGAGTTCTCTACAGGTAGCAACCCGCAAAAGCCTTCTTGGGGGACAGAACCTTTTGGTTTCTATTTGCTCGCCTGCAGCCAGTGTTCACATTTATTTGAAAGAGACAGCATTTCCTCCTCGATGGCTGGTCAGGTCGACTCTTCCCGACTATAGGATATTTCTTTTGAATGTCTCCAACAGCTTTATTGTTGTTATTTTTATTGAGGTAGAGAGAGGAGAGATGGTCGAAATTCTGCCTGGGTAAGTAGGGGATTCTCTGCGATGAGAAAAGGGAGGCTTAGAAGCAGGAGGAGAAAGCAGCAGGTCCCCGCCTCCACATCTCGCGCTCCCGCTACTCTCCACCCGCGACCTCCCTCGGAGACCCCAGGCGGCACGTCAATATTTAATCGGCCTTTCACCAGCAAGTTGCCAGCACTCGCCGGCGGGGCTTGCCCGGCATCGCTCTCACCGCGCTGAAGCCGGAGCCCGGCTCCGCACGCGGCTTGGGAAGGACCAGCTGCCGGCTCGCCCCCTCTCCAGGGTGGCTCTGCTCCCGGGCCGGGCGCGGCGCCCACCATGCGCGGCTGCCGGGCGCTCGCGCTGCTCTGTGCGCTGTCCTGTCTCCTGCGGACTGCGGCGCCCGGGCGCCCCGCGAAGCCCCTGCCCCAGTCCCCAGCGCCGCGTCGGGTCCCCAGCGACCCCGCCAGGGGCGCCGATTTCGACCACGTCTACAGCGGGGTGGTGAGCCTCAGCACCGAGAACATCTACTCCTTCAACTACACCAGCCAGCCTGGCCAGGTAAGACACTCGCTCCCCACGCTCCCCTCGCTCGACTCCTAGAACTTGCAAGATTTCAGCGCCTGGGTCGCTGCTTTGGGTTCCCATGAGAATTGGCCTTGGGACAGGGAAACCGTTCATTTCCTTTCTCCTGAAAAGCAATCACTGCCCTGCCAGAGCTGCCACATCCAGCCTCGGGAACAACTCCGCTTCACCCCGCGCCCACGCTGGCCTGCTGGCTGGCATTTCTGGGCTTTGCAGAGGCGCCAGTTTCCTGCGCCTTCTGCGGGTCCTAGCTCCCTGCTGGGCCTTTCTCCATGAAAGTCAGGGTTTCTAGGTTCGCGGGAGCGCAGAGAAGCCCGAACCTCGGTTCCTAATGCCCTGTGGGGAAAGAACCTCATTTCGTTTGTATCATTTAAGACCCTTTTATTTCATTGCGCATGGGGAAGGAGAGCTGCTGAAATTCTAAAATGGAAATCGTATGAGAATGGACGGAAGCTGCAAAACCTCTGTGTATTTAATAGTCACTTCCTGCCTTTCTGTACCATTGTCACAGTATGGGCTTCAGAGAAGGTAGACGACCTGGTCAAAGACTGCAACTGCAGCCATCACCTGATCTGTCCAGGGTTTGATCTTAAATAAGGATGAATAATTGTGTGAAAGTTCTAGACTTATTTCGGACAAGAGTTGTGATGAGACAAGGAGGAAAAGGTTGTTCCAGTAACTGTGCCTTTGATACATATATTCTGATTATATAATTTAAGAAAATGTGTATGGTTCGCTTTTTTGTCCCTCTAATGTGGTGCCCTCTGGAGCACAGAGTAGAGGGCACTGTACAGTGTACCTACCTCTGGATCTTCTTCCCACATAAATGTGTTTATGTGTCCCTTACTGTGCCAGAATTCTCAGGTCTTCTGGAAAATTCCAGAACCAAATGATTAGGACATGCTTCTCTCTCTGAATCTTATTTTCATTCAAGATCACAACTGGAAAATCTCCTTGCTTCAGCTGGAGAGGGCTTATATTGCAGTGGGGAGGGAGATGGGGACAAAAGTGCCTGTTGCTACCCCCAGACATCTGCCTCTTCTGTGTACTGAGGAAGTACCCCAAGTTTCCCATCTCTAGTCAGGCACCCAATCCTATGGCACTATGGCCACAGCCCTCAACCTTCTCCAACCTCCCGTGACCTTCAGGTTGTGTCTCTTGTAGTGAACAGTGACTGTGTGCAGTGACTTGCATTGCAGACAAGGGGGAGGGGCAGTTTTTACTTCCCAAACCCCACCTGACTTCTTCCTATCTAGTGTCAGGTCCCCACAAGCTGGCTGATACTTTATTCATAGGGTATGTTCCTAGCCCTGTGATTCTCTGGGAACAGATACGTCTGAAAAACTCCATGATCTCTGGGGTGTAGTGTCAACTTTGCCCCAAGTCACTGGTAAGAAAACTAAAATTACACGAGCAAAGTTAATCCTGGCATCAGACTTTGATGTTTGCTGCAGTTCTTCTTAGAGAAACTAACTGCTTTTTAAACGTTGCTTTTGACTTTCCCTCCTTAGCTTTGTGTATATTCCTCTGCTACAGGACAAGTTGTTCTGTTTGCAGTTGAAGTCACCTACTTGACTTTTCTAGTAAACCTTGAGTTATTGAGGGTAAATACACAGTCATGTTCGTCCCTGTATCTCAGTGTCTAGTGCTGTACCTGGCACATAGAGGTTTACAAATATTTATTTTGGAAAAAATGAACAAGCAAGTGAATAAAACATTAAAGAATCTTTAAACTGAAATTAAAACAAAATGTATATTGTTTTCAATGGAATAGAATGGAAGATGTGAGATCATTTTAGATAAAAACGAAAATAAATTTTATTTTTCAGAAAAAATTTTTTTAAATACTCTATTGTATCCTTTCTATTTTGCTTGTATATGTGTTAAAATGTCCTTTATTGAAATTGGTTTCTGTAATCCCAGCTACTTGGAAGACTGAAGTGGGAAATTTGTGGCTTCAAGGCCAGCCAGGGCAATATAGCACGACCCTATTTCAAAAAAAAGTCCCTTTATTTTATGAAACAACAGTGATAGTTTTTAAGACATCTTTGTATAATACAGTAAAAAGTTGACAGGCTCACACATTCCTTAGAGTTTTCATTAAAATATTACTAATGTGAGAAATACAAACTTGAGAATAGTTTCAATTATTTTAATGTCAGAATGCACTAAAGCTGATGTTAAACCTTATAGTTTTCTGAGACATGTTTTCAATATGTAAATAAAAAGCTGGAACCTCCAACCCACTGACCAAGGGAAATTACCCTCCTCTCTTTAGCCATGCTCCTGTTGATTTCTCCAGAGATGATCATTTCCTGATCCATCTGTCTAAATCATTACTCCCAGTTTCTACTGCTGGCCTCCTCTCTTGGTCTGTTTTGCCCCAAGTTGGGTACCAAAAGCCCCTTCTTTCTAGGCTGTGGAATGTAGCAGAATTTTACTGAAGGTCGGGAATAACACAAGGGGATTGCAACACAGCACGGGACAGGTGAGAGATTCAATCAGAAACTTAAGCAATGCTGTCCTAACAATTTCCAGTGACTCCTTACAGGGGAGTGGGAGATTTCAAGGTAGTGGCTCGCTCTTTCAGGCTCTGACTTACCACCATCTTCTTGGCCATCCCCTCACCCTTACACCCAAATGCTGGCCTCCACCCTCTCAATTTTTGTACTCCCCCAGGTTGAACAATTTTTGCCTCCATTGTCAACTCCTAATTCACTAAGGAGCTCTGTTAAGTAAAGATCTATGACATCCAGAGCAGAAATCTTACTGCACTGTTCTTCCATTAACCTGAGCAATGTCTATCTTGGTCCTCTCCCCTGCAGGGTCATTTCCCACTTCCCTCTTTAGTCAACAAAGATTTTGGTTTAGAAAAAAGATAAACAAAACAAGAAAATCCCCACAAAAACACATGAAGACTTGTCTGGAAAAAAATACTTGTTTTTGAGTTTTAGTCTTTTTCCTCTTTCTCTTCAAGTCATTGTTGTTTGCCATTGTTTTTCCTTTGCCTTGGAGAAGAAAGTCTATTTTAAATTTAGCCTTTGGGGAAGAGAAGAAGAGTTTGTGGGTGTCCTTGTTCCTAATACTTTCTGTCAACCACTGCATCTCCCATACCAAACGATGTCCCTGAGAAGGGTTGTGCCAAGCCCATGTCATGCTAAGTGAGCTGAACTCAGCATCAGGAAAAGTCTTGTATGCCTTCAGGCATAGAGAAATATAAATATGAAGTTGCCATTTAAAAACAAACACCTGAAAGAGTGGAATGACTAGTTTAAAACAGAATAATGGAAGTAATGACTGAAGGTACAGGTTAGGCAAGATCAGGTTCATTTCATTTCTCTGGAGAGGAAGTTTCTGGAGACTCTCTTTAAGGAGAGTAGCATTACACTGTGCAAACAGGGAGTTCTATAACCACAGGGCTCATTCACCCTAGAAGGAAATCACCTTGCTGGGAAAGTCACTAGGGATTTGTTTGGGAAGAGGCCCAAACGCAGGTTTACTGGGAAATGAGCATACCCTTGTAGAGACAGGTGGAGGAAACAACCAACCAGATGTTTCTGTTTGAGCAAGATAGTGATAAGACGCCTTTAAATAAAAATCCAGCCACTGCAGTCAGGCTATCTCCTCTGAGCCCATCCATAACAGAACTGAACGTTTGCCATAGAATTTTAAATGTTTTCCTGGAAATGTCTCTTATGCTTATTAAACTGAGATATTTTTCTTTTAATGACATGTATTATGCTTTTCTGTGCCCAAGAAACATATATATCTAGAACCAGTTATGCCAATCTCTTGAATCCATATTTTAAAAGCATACCCAGTCCTTGGGAGCAATAGAATACTTATTTGGACACTACAGTGATAACTTGTAGCTATTTACAAATGGTACTCCATATTTATTGGTTCCATATCTGTGAATTCAATCAATCTCAGATAAAAAAATTAAAGAAAAAACTTACATCTGTAGTGGACATGTACAGACTTTTTCTTACCATTATTTCCAAAACAATACGGTGTAACAACTATTGACATAGCATTTACATTGCATTAGGTGTCATAAGTAATTTGGGAAAAGAATACAGAAGGACATATGTAGGTTATAGGTAAAAACTATGCTTTTTTTTTTTTTTAAAGAAAGAATGGTAGAGAATGAGAGAATCAAATTTATTTATTTATTTATTTTTCATCTGGTTTTTGTTTTTCCAACACTTAGTTGTGTTTGTGGTACTGGAGTTTGAACGAGGTCCTTGCACAAGTGCTCTACCACTGAGCCCTCAGCCCTCTGTGCCATTTTTTATAAGGGACTTGAGCATCAACAGAATTTGGTATCCACAGGGTGTTCTGGAATCAATCACCCATGGGTACGAGGGACGACTGTGTTGTACATTACTGTCACATAGAAGAGTTAAAAATGTAAATGCTATGGTCCCAGTTCTTCCATTTGTTCAAGGACTGCTGGCTTTTTAGCACTGAGGCCAAGAAGCCTCCTTTGCTGTCCTCCCACATCCTGCTGCTGAATGGGACTGATGCTTGTTGGAAGAAAGAATCATCACATTAGCACATTATCTGGATGATTGGTTCTGCTATAAAAGAATATCATGGACAGATCCAGTGTCTAGTGAGGACCTGATTCCTGGCTTGCAGACAGCCACTCTCTTGCTGTGTCCACAAAGGCCAAGAGTGCAAAACAGAAGCAACATCTGTCTTGTCTCTTCTTATAAAAACACCAGTCTCACCCCTTGTGACCAAATTATCTCCCAGTGGCCCCATTTTCAAATACTGTCATTGGGGATTAGGTTTCAACATATGAATTTGGGGAATAGACAGAGTACAAACGTTCAGTCACAGCTGTCACCCCCTACCCATTTTTTTCTGTATTTTTTCTGTATTTTTTTCTGCTCTGAAAACAGCATTAACATGTCGTAATGGTGTTTAGGGATTGATGCTACTCCAGTTGTGGATCTAATGTGGTGTATCTACCCTCTGCTTGCTTGGTCTGATAACTATGTGTTAGTTTGTAAAATCTGTGCTATCCAGTATATTAGTCACTGTCCACAAGTAGCTATCAAGCACTCAAAATGTGACTTGTCTTAATGCAGATGTACTGTTCAGGATAGAATGCATACCAAATTTTGTAGATCATATAAAAATAGCATAAAATATGTCATTAATGTTTTTATTGTTTATTTCTTGATATGCTAGATTAAATAATTTTTATAAAATTAATTTCACCTAATTCTTTTTACTTTTTTAGTGTAGCAATTTGAAGACTTTAAAATACATATGTGCTTCACATTTTGTTTTTATTGGACAGCACTGCTCCGCATATTACAAGACTGGAGAAGTCGTATGCCCTACACCATATCTTTGTTGGAGGAAGTGTAATGTCATAATAGATAAGTAAAATTAGGATGAGCAGAAAAAAAGGGGGAAAGCATTTCTGATATGAAAAAATATATGTAATTTCTTTGGGGGCCAGATTATATCAGTATTATGAGCTGGAATACTTACATAATGAGGAACTTTTCCTCATCAGCTAGTTGGTTACCTGAAGCTACTGTTGGGAAAGGAAACAAGGAATGATGCCTCATGCTATGCCTGCATTTACCTAATTTCAAAATAATGAGTTGGTCTCCTAGCATCTTCTAGCAATGATTGGTGAGATATTATTCAGCATAATTATTAGTTTTAAACATTTTTGTTGTACTTCAAACTATTGCTGTCCTTATCCTTATTTAAATTCAAATAGTTTATCTTTGGTCAGTGAAAACCAGTTCAAGTTGGCTTCTGAATTCTTCTGACAACACCCAAGTGCTCTCTGACTGGTTCCTTGCTGCACTGCATGAAAGGTTATTCCTTGTCCCCAACACGCAATGAGCTATTTCTCCAGGTTCTTTAGAGTGAGAAATAGTTTCTAGAGATCACAGTTTGAGAACTAAAGGTTCTCATTACTAATGGATTGGCAACTTTTTTTTCTAAGCCTTTTCAGAGTACAGAGCTCAGAAATGATTATATCATGTTTCAATACTATCCTTTCCAATTCAGATCAGATTCAGAACTATAGGGGTCTGTCTTACCTCATTGATATTACATCTCTACCTCCTATCTTTCATGCCAAAAATCCTCTTCTTAACTAGATCAACTTGTTACTTATTTACTTTGCCCTCCAATATACAAGCAACAGTTTCTAAAACAATTCTACTGTTATTGCTACGGTTCCCACCAATAATGAGATTACTAGAAACAGTTAAAGATTTATTTTTACAGTTCCTTTTAACCTTAGAGTATATTTTACCATGATGTTGAGACAAATTACTGTGTTCTGAAGTAATATAATACAGTTCCTTTCAGTGCAGGACAGAAACTTGTTAGGTTAATTTGTTTCACTTTGCTTCTGAATTTTAGGGATTGCTTTTTAATTTTATTTGAAATCAAGAGCAAAAAAAATCTGTAAAACATGATATACTCAGAAAAATTTAGCTTCTATCTTTGTCCGTTTTTACCTTATGACTTCTCTTCCTCCATAAATCATTTAAAACATTATGATTTATAAAATAAAATGTTTTAAACAAAGTTTGTGTTTGTTTTGTTCCAATTGTTTTCTTTTTACTAATACATTTAGATAATGCCCTTAGTCGCCTGGGTTTCCATTGTCTGTCGGTTCTCAATGATGATCAATATTGTGATTAATGTATATCTTCTTTTCCCTTCCTTTCTTCAACCTCAAAAATCTGAATACTTAATAAATATCTAAAGAAATTAATGGGCCTGCTCTGCTTCTCAGGTATTCTCTTCATTCTTCATCCTGCTTTTAGTTAGTTGTATCTGCATTGTCAAAGTGTGTAGCCACAACAAACTATGCCGTCTCCCTCTTAACCAGAATTTAGTCCTCATGTATATTTAAGACTTCCAGCTACTCTAGTTCATGTCCTTCGGTCACTGATTGTTACAGCTTATTCTGCAGCCAGGGACTCAGGCAGAGCTCACGGGAACAATATTCCCAAGGTCTGATCATGTATTTTTGTTTTGTTTTGTTTTGTTTTGTTTTGTTTTGTTTTAGAAAGAGGGTAGAAAGAAAGAGAGAAACAATCTTTATGTAGTTTTTCATGTGACTTTCATTCCTTAGACACTTCACTGTGTATGTGGTGCTGGGGTTCAAACCCGCATCCGCACACCTGCCAGGTGAGCACCGTAACTGTAACCACTGAGCCGCTGCTCCAGCCCCTATTCATGTTCGTAATTGTTCATCTGCAACCTTTGTACTTGAAGATCATCTGGACTAGATACAAAATCATTAGCTCATCATTTTTCTCTTTTTAAACTTGTTATTTCTTTGTCTTCTGGCAAAAGTGATGACAAACCAATTATCTTTTTCTTACAAGTAATTTTGGTTTTTGCCCTGTATTCCTAAAAGATCATACACACACATACACAATTTTTTTGATCCAGTAGTTTTATCAAACTGGATCTTGTAAGTCAATTTTTCCCAAATATATGATGTAACTTTCAATATTAGTTCCAATGATTTTTTTTTAATTCAGGGAATTTAGTTTTAGTTTGTTCTAGTGTTTGAACATTAGGAATTTTTTATGTTAATAGTGGTCCTTCTTTGTTTTTCTATAACCATTGATTTTTCTAGAATCATTCTTATGCCTTTCTTTTTTTCCTGGCTCAATTTAAAGTTCTTTTACTCGCTTCCACTTTCTACTTTCCTTAAATCATTATTGAGGTGTTTATTATATTATATTCCTACAAACTTAGTACTGATTTTTAAATAATTTTAAAATTTATTTCTATTCTTTCTGAGTTCTTTCAATTTTTGAAAGCTTTATTTTCTCTAACAATCTCATTTCTTAATTTTTAAAATTCTGACTTCAACAGTTTTTAAATTTTTCATAATTTTAATTGACTCATTTAAAAACATAAGGCCACAATGTTCACCTATTTTCGAGGCATGGCTTCCCGGCATACGTTCACCATCTGAAATAATGTTTTCTGCTTCTTATTCTTTTTTTACTTGCATTGACTTTGTATGGAACTCAGCTGCAATCCTTATCTTCATCTTTACATTAGATGAATATTTCTTAGAAAGGAAGGTAGATCAGTATAGCTTTCTTAGCTTTCTTCTGTTGTGTCTTTAAGTGATCAAATCATGTTTTTCTTCCTGAAAGCTGCCTTTACAGCTCCCCTTTACTATTTCATAGGGACTGTCTCTTCTGTTCTAATATTCTCCATCATGTTCAATTTAGATTCTAATCCCAATATCTCTTCAGGCAGGGTTTTGTCTGAAAAGGATGTTTGATTAGTTATTACACTCGGATTAGACACTGTCCCAGAATATTCTATAAATCCTGAAATGTCCTTACACTCTCCCACAAACTGGAGCCTACAAAACTCCCTCCAGATTAAACTGCTATTCTCACATTAGTCCTCCGGTCTTTTCAGTGAGCGCCTTTTGAAGAATTTTAGAATTCTCTGATTCTCAAAGCTATCAGAGCTTGATGCCTTTCCTCTGCTTCCATCTACACAGTTGCTAATGCTATAAAGGCACTGAAACTATTGATAATCTGTTCTCACCCACTCAGGTTTTTGGGGGAGAGAGGGGATTCCTTATCACTTAGCAATGTTTTTGTGGATGCTTTCTATGTTTTCTATGTTTTGGTTCTGCTATCCCAGTTGCTCTATTTTCACAGGGAATCTTAAGCAAGTTTCAATATCTATGCTGCTCTCAATTTACTATAGCTAGATTATGGAACCACCCAGATGCCCCTCACTTGACGAGTGGATACAAAAGCTTTGGTACATATATACTATGGAATACTACTCAGCCTTTAGAGAGGACGATATTATGGCTTTTGAAATCAAACGGATGGAGATGGATAGAATTATGCTTAGTGAAGTCTCCCAAGCTCTGAGACTCAAGGGCTGAATGGTTTCTCTCATCTGTTGATGCTAGCACATATGGGGAAGCAGTAGGGCTGACGGCTAACCTAACAAAACTGCAAATTGAATGACTTTCAGAGTAATAGGGGGATGGCTCTCTAGGATACTTGGAGGTGTAGGGAAGGGGGGTATATGAAGAACTCATAGGAGTCTGGAGATTGGGAAGAAGGGGGAACTATCCCAGAAGCCGATGTCATTCCTCCACACACTACCCATTTAACGCATGAGTTCTTCTGGGGGAAACTGCAACAGGTAAAACCCAAGGTGGTTATCCATGTTTTGGCTTTTCCCCTGGATAACAAAGTTTATATCCATTGATTGCTAATGTTTTGATAATGTTTCCCCTCAACTGTATTTCTATCTACTTCTAATAAAAAAAAAAAAATCTATGCTGCTGTTGACACCATCTTCCCAGAATCCTCCACCCATTGCTTCTTTTTCTGTCATCTTTTAATTTTGAAATAACTTGAAGTTTATAAGAAAATTAGAAAAACAATGTAAAGAACTCCAATATGCATTTCTCTTGTATTTCCCAATTCTTAACAATTTTCAAATTTGTTTTATCCTTCTCTCTTCCTATAAGCAGATTATTTTTTGTCCTGAAACACCTAAATTATAGGCAAGATGCTCCTTTGTCCCTAAATACCTCAACGTATATTACCTATAAACAAGGATTTTCTTTAATTTCCATTAAACAATTATCTAAATCAGAAAACTAACATCGATGTAATGCTACCATTTCATCTACAGACCATATTCAAATTACACCAAAATCCAGGTAATATCTTTTAGAATTGCTCCCCCAACACACACACACTCACAAAATTCCCCTTCTTGCCCAGCCTCTGATTCAAGAGCACACAGTACATTTAATTGCCATGGATCTTTAGTCTTCTTCATCTGGAAAAAATTTCTCATATCTTTCTTTGTCTTTCGGGACCTCAACATTTTTGAAAAGTACACCCAGTTATTTTGTAGAATTTCCCTTAATTGGAACTTGTCTGCTGTTTCCCCATGAGTGTATTAGTATACATTTTTTTCAGGAATGCCACAGGGTTTATGTTGCACTCTTGGTGAATCATATCAGATGCACTAAGGGTTTTTCTGTTACCAGCATAGTTAACATTGCTTATTTGGTGAAGATGGCTTCTCCCATATTTTTCCATTGTAAAATTACTGTTTTCCTTTTATAATGAAAAGCTAATTTGTGGAACAACACCTTGAAATTACAGAAACATCCTGTGCTTCAAACTTCCAACTGCTAGTTTTAGCATTCATTGTTATTCTTGGCTGAATCAGATACTGCTCTGCCCTTGTGATTTCCTGATGTGTCGTTTCTTCTACATTTGTCAGTTGGCATTCTACTATTAGAAAGAATTCATCTTCTTTCACATTGACTGATTAATTGATTTTATCAACATGGACTCATAGTTTCTTATTTGATGCAATTACTCATTGCTTTTATTTACATTTAAAATCTTATAAATAATAAGCAGAATTAGTACGTTAGATGGCTAACCTAACAATTACCTCAGCATGTATGAATTCTTACATCATCATGGGGAACTGTGCTTAGGTTCCTGGGGGACGTAGGGAGGGGGTTAGGGAGGGGGGAAGGGAATAGGAAGGACATCAAGGTGACCAGAGGGAGGTAGTATGGGAGAATCTAACCTGAGGGGAACCTCTGACTTCCACAAGAAGTCCAATTAACTTGGGTCTTAAGTAAAGTGAAACATGGAACCATGGGGAACCCAAAGGGGGAAACCATGGTCTGACACCAATATTGGCTTGTTCTGTCATTACACTTTTGTTCTTGACAATGAACCCCTCCTGTTGTAAGAACATGTTTATTGAATTAAAATTTTTTTAAAAAATAAAATAAAATCTTATAAATAATCTAGCATTCTTAAGTGTATGCTGCCTCTGGACCATTTAATAAGTATAGTGATCCTTAGTTTTGAATTTGCAATTAAAGAGACAAGCACTTTTTTTCTTGAGAAACTGAAAATTAGAATAGTGAAACAAATTATATCAGTGATAGCTGAGGCAAGGTTTCCTGAGAATTTGATTTCAGGTCCACAGTTTATATAGCCAAGTCATGGACTATGGAATTAGGTTAATACAGATTTTAATGAACGGTTTCTAAAACATGATAAACTTGGCATTATCTTTGGGTGGTAGACTACAGGAGATTTTATTGCTTTTTCTGTGCTTTCATTTATTTTCTAAATATTTCACAATGAAGATATTTTGCTTTTATATGGGAGGCAGAACAGTATTGAGGAAGAGTATGGGGGAAGAGACCCAGGGAACACGTGTTTTTATTCCTTTAACTACCTACGGACCTTCAGCAACTCATGTTCCTGGGTTTTATTTTTCCCACTGGCATGATGAGTATATTGTATTTTTTATCTTAATTCAATCATTAAGATAGGCAAATTATAAATGGGCACATGGAGAGAGACTTTTAATAAATGGAGACTTTTGAAATCATGACTAGTTATGTCAAACCTTCTTCTTCTGTTAAAGATAAACAAACCATGTAATGTATTGCTGTAAGAGATTACACATATTATTAATTAAAAGGTCAACTACCTGAAGAACTTACACCAACAATATGCCCACAAGTGGCTAATGGATAGATTGTTGGACCGAACAGGAACATTCTGACCTCCAAGTACAGAGGTTGTCACAGGACTTGATTTCGGAGAAAGTTTGTAAACATTTTCCAAATAAGCAAAACCTAACAATGGCTCACCCACATGGGATCCCACACCTTCCTCCCTCTGCCCAGATTGTATACATAATCAGAAAAACTCAAACCTGGACACATTAATCATTTTCTCTTCTTTGAGAGTCAAGGGTCGCCTACTTTCTTTTCTATCCTTAGATAAATCTTTATCTGTGCCTGGCTTCCTGAAATGTCATGCAGTTCTTTCTGGGATGAATGTCAGGAATCTAGATGATTCCAGATTGAGGTTTCCCCTCTCTCAGGACCTCCTTGGATCGCTTCCAGTGACAGATTCAGTATTCAGATATATTTTCACCATGTGTCAGGTTATAATTTTTTCTTAACTATGGACAAATAGGATAAACTTCTTGCCAAAAAAGAACATTTCTAACTCTTTGTCTTATAAAATCAGGCAAAGGAAAACTTTACTTTTTCTTGAAAAACTATTCTTGTTTTTTTGTTTTTCCACTGTTGCTGATTTTGGTGGGGCTGGGTATGGTTGTTTGTTTTTGTTTTTTCTTTCATTTGAAAAGTTTCCCCAGGAGCTCTTCACTGCTTAGAAGGTTTGCTTTGCTCTTTCCCTCTGTCCCTGCCACATGTGCTGAACTTGTATTTACATTCTATTTTTCTGTTTGTTTTTTCTTTTTTGCTAATATTTCAGCTGGGTGACAAGTTAGTATGCTTGATATAATATTGGGCTTTTTTTTTTCTAATTTGTTTGTTTATTTGGTTGGCTTATTTGGTTGTCCTTTGTTTTATTTTTGCTGTTCTGATGGTCCCTTGTGAAGCGATATTTCAGGCATCTGATATAATATAGAGATTTTTCAGCCTTTCTTTTTCCCACTTTGGTTTCAACTGATTAAGTATCTTCTATGTCATTTTTCACAATGGATTTCAATCTGAATGTCCAAGGGTCTTGAAGATACTTAAGACACCTTGAAACCCCTTTGCTGTTGGGAGACGCCACCATTTCTTCTTTTCAAACAGAAATAACCCCATCATGTTGTTATAATAAGTTGCCATGCAGCACCCCAGGCTATGTCGGCCGGCTCTTTCCACGTTGGTTAACTCTGGAGCTACCAGCAGTTCATGTCAATACAATACGATGGTGCATTCATGATTCTAATGAGCTATTTGAACTGGGGCCTCTCTATCCTTTCTAATTATTTGCAAAGGAAAATATCAAATATATGGAGCTGACAGCTGATACATAGTCTTCCATTTTGCTAAAAAGAGAAACAAAAAAAATACATTTATAATTATTTCTTTTTTCCTTTTCTCTTTTCTTGAATACTTGGAAATGGATACATTGAGGTTTTCTTAGTACATTAGTTGACTATGCTGCCAAAGGGGATGAAAAAAAGTCCGAGGGCCTACATTTTAAAAATTAAAATCTGCAATAAGAACAAAACTGTATTCTTTGAAGTCCTCAATCTAAGATCCTTTGGGTTTTATATGTAATGAGTTTCTAGGAATGTGTGTACAATTATTTATGTATATAGAAGAAGCAGTTGATTTACATGTTAAGAGGTAGCATTCTAGGGGAGCTGGGAGCTTAGCTCCTTGGCAGAGGTTTGTCTAATGTGCGTTAGGCCCTGAATTCGATCCTTAACATGGCGAAAGAAAAGATAGAGTTCCATTCTTGAAGAGGGAAAGGCAAAGATGAGTGCTATATAGCATATAAAGGTACATATTAAATGCTACTAATAATACGTAGAATACTGAAGTAATTTCTTGCTTTGAATTCTTGTTTCCCTCATTCCCTCAATTTGTTGGAAGTGACAATATACAAACTAATTTTGCCATTAGGAGGAAGGACATAGAGATACTGATTTGTACAAGACTGAAATGCAAAGAGTGAAGTTGGCTTGAAGGTGTCTTATATTGAAAACAACATTCAGACAAAGTTGAACACGAAACTTCTTTCCTAATAATAAACCTTTAGCCATCCACTTCTTTATCACAGCCCTAAAAACTGGGAAATTTTTCCTTATTTGGACCAAGGAAAAAGGTTTTCTGGAGCTTGTTTTAGAACCATAATTTTAAGGAATTTTCTTTTGGATCCAGCATTCTCCAGTTGATTTCAAGGTTGGTCAAGAGTGTCAATATAAAATTATGAAAACATTGGCTTATGTAAAGGTGAAGCTAACCTTTATTTTGGCTGGATTTTCAGTATTTGAATAAAACATTTTATTTCTGAAAATAATGGCAAATTAAAGTTTATTTGGCATTATCAAGTAATGTGTTGTCATGAGAAAAAGCATTCTCTGGCTATCTAAGAAACTTTAACTAAAAAGGTTTATCCTCCCTTTACCTATCCCAGGATGCAAAAGTTTCTTGGCTTCATTTGCTTCTTCACTAATACTTTCTCCCCACTCACCCCCATGCAATTTCCCCTTTTATTAAAATCTTGCATTAATGTAGTACACTAATGATGAATTAATATTGATATATTATAGTATTTTTTAAGAGAAAGAGAGGGAGAATCAATTTCATTTAGTTTTTCATGTGGCTTTTGTTGCTCCAACTCTTCCTTTTGTAAGTGGTCCTCTGTCCTTGCTCATGCTAGGCAAGTGCCATAACCGCTGATCCACTGCTCCAGCTCCTATTATAGCATGTATTATTAACTAAAATCAATAGTTTAGGATAGGGTACAGTCTTGGTGTTGTACAGTTCTAGAGATTTGAGAAAATGTATAATGTCACCATATGCATAATCCACCATTGTATTATACAGAAGAATAGTTTCACTCCCTAAAAACCCTGGTATTTCACCAATTTATCACTCTTTTCTCTATAGTTTGGCTCTTTCAGAATGTCATATATTTGTGAAAGGCTTCAAAACATGTTACCCCATAATGTACTCCAGTATATTAACTCTTTCAAGTTTGTGGCACTTGAAAAAAGCAGATACAAGATCATTTTGATCTGCATTCTGTTTCTTTTTTTTTTCCTTTCAATTTATTTTTCTTATTAGTGCATTATAGTTTTACATAATGATGGGATTAGTTGTCACATATTCCTAGATGCATACAAATCATCAAAACAATTTGTTCAATATCCCCTCCCCCCACACACCCACAGTCCTCTACCTTCCTCCTCCCGTCCCCTGATCCCTTGCCTTTCTTCTGGGTCCTATGTACTATAGAGCTGTAGTATTAAAAACAGCATGGTACTGGTATCAAAATAGGGATGAAGACCAATGGAATAGAATACTCTGAGACAAACCCACAAATATTTAAACATCTGATCTTTGACAAAGGGGATCAAAGTATAACATGGAGGAGAGACAGCCTATTCAACAAATGGTGCTGGACAAACTGGACAGCCACTTGCAGAAAATTGAAATTAGATCCCTATTTCTCACCTTGCACAAAAATAAAATCTAAATGGATCAAGGAATTATGAATTAAACCAGCTACCATACAACTGCTGGAAGAAAAATTAAGACCAACACTTCAGTAGATGCAAGTTGGCAACAATTTCCTCAACAAGACTCCTAAAGTGAGAGAATTACAGTCAAAAATCAATGAGTAGTGGGACTGGAGCGGTGGCTCGTTGGTTACGGTGCTTGCCTTGCATGCGCAAGTACGCGAGTTCAAACCCCAGCGCCACATACACAATGCGAAGTCTCAGAGCAACGAAAGCCATGTGAAAAACTAAATAAACATTGATTCTCTGTCTTTCTCTCTCTCTCTCACTGTCCCCTTTAAAAAAAAATCAATGAGTAGGATACCATTAAACTAAAAAGTTTCTGTATAGCCAAGGAAATAGTCAAAACGGTCAAGAGACAACCTACAGAACGAGAGAGAATCATGGCCTGTGTTCCATCTGACAGGGGACTAATATCCAAAATTTACATAGAACTCAAAAAACTCAATAACAAAAACACAATCCAATCAATAAATGGGCCAAAGAGCTAGGCAGAAACTTCTCAACAGAGGACATTGAGCAAGCCAATTAATACATGAGAAAGTGTTCTAAATCACTGGCAATCAGAGAAATGCAAATCAAAACTACATTAGATTTCACCTCACTCCAGTCAGACTGGCAAAGATGAAGAATATACACAAGAACAAATGCTGGAGAAGTTGTGGGGTGATAGGAGCACTAGCATACTGTTGGTGGAATTGCAGACTGCATTCTGTTTCTTAAAAGCAGGAAATAAAATTCCATGTGAAAGATGCTTTTCTTACACTAAATGGATAGTAGCCATCTTATTATAAAGGATGGCAAATTGAGGTGGAAGGAAATGTGTGCAAATAAACACTGTGAGTCAAACCATTACCTTCCTGGCCCTTCTCTACACAGTCAGCTACCCAACCCAAGCACCTTTGTGCACATTTCTTCATCTGACATCGGTGTACAAGTGCTCACTCTAACTGCATTTTTGTGTCTTCATTTCTTCACAAGGGCTTCCATGTCACATAAAACTTACATTAGTTTTGTATGCTTTTCTCCTATCAATTTATCTTATGTCTATTTCATTCTCAGGCCTAGCTGGTAGCTGGGATCCTAAGAGGACAGACATAAACTTTTCCTTTTTCTATAATTTGAATCATAAAGCATGTAGCCTTCTCAGATTTGTTTCTTTACCTTAGCAATATGCTTTTAAGGTTCCTCCATATCTTTTTGTGGCTTGATAGCTCATTTCTTTCTAGTACTGAATAGTATTTCATTGTCAGGACATTCCACAGTTTATTTCTCCATTACCACATTGAAAGACATCTTCGTTGCTCCCAGTTTTAGGGCAATTATCCATAAAGATGCTGTAAAAACTTGCATGCAGGCTACTGTGCAGAGATAAGTTTCAACTCATTTTCCTAAATACCTAAAAATGCAAAATGCTGAATCAAACTACACTCTGTTTAGTTTTGTAAAACCTGACAAATTTTCTTTCAAAATGACTGCATCATTTTGCATTCTACCAATAATGAATTAGTTCCTATTGCTCCACATCCTTATTAGCATTTAATCTTGTCAGTATTTTGAATGTCAGCCCTTTTAATAGGTGTGATGTGGTACCTCATTATTTTAATTTGTAATTTCTTAATGGCATTTCAGCATCTTTTCATATGCCTGTTTGCCACTCTGTATCTTCTTTGGTGAGTCATCTGTGTATATATATATGTATATATGTGTGTGTGTGTGTGTGTGTGTGTGTACATATATATAATGCACTAATATTAGTGCATTATAGTTTTACATAATGTTGGGATTCGTTGTCACATATTCCTAGATGCACACAATTCAACAACACAATTTGTTCAATATCCCCCCCATCCCTCTACCTCCCTCCTCCTGTCCCCTGATCCCTTGCCTTTCTTCTGGGTCCCATATTGTTCCTAAAAAACCCAAATACAGTGACATAATTTTTATACCTATGAAGAAAATTTTCATATATATATCTATAGTATATACAGTGACATTTATAACTGGAATGTACCTTAGTTCCAACATTTCCCCTTCTCCTCCCTTCCTATCATCTCTTGTTATTCTTCTCAATTTACAATAATTTAATTATGGAACCAACACAGATGCCCCTCACTTTATGAATGAATCCAAAAGCTCTAGTATATATATATATATATATATATATATATATATATATATATACCATAGAGTTCTACTAAGCTCTTAGAAAGAATGATATTGCATCTATTGAAAGTAAATGGATGGCATTGGAAGAAATCATCCTGAGCGAAGTTAGCCAAACCTAGAGAGTCAAGGGCTGAATGGTATCACTCATTTGTGGAGGCTGGACCTAAACCCAGGCTTGGGCGTAAAATAGACAAACTCATGTATTAGATCCATAGAAAAAAATGTAAAGTGTTAATGTTTATGAGATACATTTGCAAGATACTTCATAAGATATTTGAACAAGCTATGCTGTATACCTGCATAAAAGCATAAATGTTTAATCCTATTGTCAAATATTTTGAAGAATAACAAGGGATGTTTAGATCTTTTAGCTATTTTTAAATTAAGTTCTTCAGTTCCTAATAGTTGAGTTTTAATAGTTTATTTTGCAGATTTTGGATACTAATCCTTTATCACACATGTTTTGCAAATATTTTTCTCCGTTTGTGACTTGCTTTTTCATTTGATTAATAATGTCTTACAAAAAGCAGACTTTTTCATTTTAATGAAAACCACTTATTAACTTCTTCTTTAAAGATAGTACTTTTGATGTTGTATCTAAAAAAAAATGTTGCCAAAGCAAATATCACCTAGATTTTCTCCTGTATTATCTTTTGGGAGTTTTACAGCTTCGTATTTTATGCTTAGGTATATGGTTCATTTGAGGTTCATTTTTCTGAACGGCATATGGTTTCTATCTAGACCTTTGTTATTGTCTTGTATATACTGTCCATTTGTTCAGCACCATTTGTTGAAAACCCCTCCCTATATTCTTAGTACTATAGAACTCTGTGTGTGCTTGTATTTGCAGCCTGCCTTGGACCGGAGCAGCTCCACACTGGGGCTCAGTGTTCTTCTCATCATTTCCTACCTCCCCTTCTGCTACCACCACTTCTAATGGCCACCATTCTCTAGTCCCTCCTTTTTGCTCTGCATCTTATGTTTCTGTGCATCTCTCATCCTCTTTGATTTCCAAATCTTTTATGCACGTGGACAGCCTGTCAAGGTTTCCTTGCTTCTCTGGGCATGATCTCTTCCTCTTGTTTGAGGCTTTGCTAACCACAAAGATTCCTCTTATTTGTCTCCAGAAGTAAGTATTGTTCCTCACTCCTGATTCAGAGTCATGATGAATAATCTCAGTTATTAGAAGCCAGTTTCCTGATGACCAAGGTTTTGCTACAGAGTTTTAATACCAACAGTGGAGGATGAAAAGGAGTCACTATTTGGGCAGACAGTAAATATTTGCTTTGACTTAATGTGTCACTGTTTCTTTTACTCAGGTCAACATGGTTGTCTTTGTCAAGTCTGCTTAGCTACAGAAATGTAGCTGGGTTTGCATTTGAGACTTTTTTCTGTTCTTTTTTCCCCTCACTAATAGAAACTTAAATAAATATGTTTTGAAACCATAAGAAAGGGTTGATTGTGCTTTAAACTTAAGATTTAAGGACCTTTGAAATCACCCAAACTCTTCTCACTTAACAGAAGAGAAAATTGAAAGCCAGTGAAATAAATTAATTATCAAAAATATAATATATCGCTGGTGGGACGGCAAACTGGTACAGCCACTCTGGAAAGCAGTGTGGAGACTCCTCAGAAAATTAGGGCTGGAACCACCTTATGACCCAGCTATCCCACTCCTGGGTATTTTCCCAAAAGAGTTAGAATTGGCATATTATAGAGATACAGCTTCATCAATGTAGCAGCTCAATTTACTATAGCTAAATTATGGAACCAACCCAGATGCCCCTCACTCGACAAGTGGATTCAAAAACTTTGGTACATGTATCCAGTGGAATTCTATGCGGCTATTAGAGAAAACGATATTATAGCATTTGCAGCCAAATGGATGGAGATGGAAAAAATTATGCTAAGTGAAGTATCCCAATCTCAGAGACTTTTCTCTCATTCATGGAAGATAGAATACAATCGGAAACAGTATGATAGATGGCTAAGCTAATAATAATCTCAACATGTATGAATTTTTACACGAACACGAGAAACCTTGCCTAGGATGCTGGGGGACGTAGGGAGGGGGGCAGGAAGGTGAGAAGGGAATAGGAAGGATATCAAGGAGACTAGAGGGAAGGAGTATGGGAGAATCAACTCAGAGGGAAACCTTCGACTTCCATGAGAAGTCCATTTAACACCGGGGGTTTAATAGGGGACATATGGAACCATGAGGAACCTTAGAGGGGGAAACCATGGAATGGGATCAACCTTAGCTTGCTCTGTGATTATACATTTGTTCTTGATTGTTTGATAATGAGTATCTCCTAATTGTTAGTCCATATTTAATGAAGAAGAAAATGAAAAAATCTATATGGAGAAATAAAGAGTAACTCATAGACAAATATTTTTAAAAATCATATATCTAGGAGCTGGAGCAGTGGCTCAGGGTTTACGATGCTTGCCTGGCATGCACAAGGACCCAAGTTCAAACCCCAGTATCACATACACAAGGAAGTCTCACAGCAACAAAAGCCATGTGAAAAACTAAGATAAAATTGATTCTCTCTATTTCTTTCTCTCTCTCACTGTCCCTCTCTCCTTTAAAAAAAAATCATAAATTTAGTTTAAAGCAAATCCAAGAATGTATTTCAGGTTCCAGAGGATATTGCTTCAGGGTATTTTTATTAAATCACTCTCTTTCCTACAAGAACATATCTGTTACGATTATCAACAATAATAAAAATAACCTTAAAACAATGTGGTCCTACTCTCACAGCCAGATTTTTTGACCATGCAATTTAAGACTTATCTTTGACTCCCTCACAATTACTGAAAAGTGAAACAAGGTTTTTAGTTATTGTTTTCCGCCATGAATTATCCAGGCATTCGTTTATCTGTGTATCTCAGGCAAGCAGGACAGAGCTAAGCCAAGCTATGAAGTTGGCAGATTGTCTTAAGTATTTCAAAGAACCACAGCCACCAGCACTGATTCCTATGGATCCCACAAGGCCTGTCTTCAACCCTTTAGGTTTTTGATTTTCATCAAGGCACAGGGCAGCTTGCAGGCCCATGCAATTAACCTATTACTTCAGGGCAGCATTATTCAAGAGAACTGGTATTTCTGGATCCACACTAAGCAGCCATGAAGATAAGCCATGACAAATAGAGCTGTTTCTGCCCCTCTAGATTAACTACCCTATTGTGGACAAAGTGACTCAGAGCTATTTTGATTAACCTAACTGGGAGTGCATACTGTGGGCCAAAACATTAACATGAGAATGCCTTCAGTTTTATTTTATTCCTTCCTCCTACCTGCTAAAAGAATCCAGTATTTGTCTTCCCTCCCTTTCCATACCACCTTCACCAGATAAAATTACATGTTTCTGGAAGAGAGAGACAATGTTTTTCTGCATAACAAAAGGATAAGGAAAAACAGTGGTGAAATTTAGGTATGCAGAGGGCTTGGGGAAATCTGGGAACAGTGAAGCTCCAAAATACTATTAGGTGTAAAAGAAATAGATAGGGAAGGAAAGAAGAAATAGTCAGGCAAGGTTCTTGGCTATAAACAACAGAAATCAAAGGACTAATGGAAGTAGACAATGACTTTATTATTATAAGGATATCGCGTAGATCACAAACCTGAATTACTAGACTTAGACAACATTTGGGGACCGAGGCAATCTAAGCTATAGGAAATTAAAGCTACAGTCATGCAGTGGGAATGGCTTGGTTGGGGTGCACACCCTGGCACCACCACCTCCACTACCATTAGATATGATCTTTTTCTTGTGCCCCACTGGTGTCACCATCACCAGTGAATTCTAAACTCTCCTTCACCTTTGTGTCATTTGCTCTCAGTTAAAAGTACCAAGTGAAATCATTTAACTCTCCAGAAATGCTTCATGTATTTGCCCCTTTGGGGTCCATCGACAGCCTTGTTTATCCCTCACAAAGCTCACAGAGTAGGCTGGAGTGGGGAAAGGTTCCTCCAAAACCAGTTTTGGATGCTCTATGGTCCCCAAACCAACCCTACCAGAAGTCCTTGTGGGATGCACTTGAGCTAGAGAATTTGTTGGAAAACAGCTAATGTAGACCCAGACATGAGCAGAGAACAAGATGTGGCAGGGGGAAAAGATGGGGGGCTACAGCCTTCTGTCTATGCCCATTTAAAAAGGAGCATTTCACCTGAGCTTCAGAGAAGAATTCAGTGCGGATATGTCACCTCTGCTACAATGTCACTCCGCATTAAAAGCGGTTTGCTCTCCCCTAAAGCCCCTTCTGCTTTTCTTGAGAAGCTGTCTTTAAAGACTTTGAAAACGAAAATGTTAGTATTTGATGAGTTTTGTCTTATTTAAAAAGCAGTTGCCTTGAAGCTGGAGCTGTGACTCAGTGGTGGAGTGCTTGCCTGGCATGCATGAGCACCTGGGTTTGAACCCCAGTCCTATATGCACAACTGTCAGAAAAACTAAAACCAGATGAAAAAATAAATAAAATTGGTTCTCATTTTCTTTCTCTGTCTTAAGAGAGAGAGAGAGAAAAAAAAGACCCACTTAAAAAAAAAAGGAAGGCAGTAGCCTTTAGATAATATTTATACCCTGGGATAAATAGCACCAGTTGGGCAGTAAATTCTATACAGAAATAAATATCTGATAAGCACAGATCATAACTCTTCAAATCATCATAATAAATTTCAGTTCATTTCCATCTTCAGAGCATTAATTAAGTAGGCTTCAGAATAGCTCTAGAAGGAGCTTGCCTGCAGTGCAATCAGTCAGCATATAAATAAAATACAGGGAGTGGATCCTTGGGTTTGGCCTCAAACCATAAAATAATTCTTTTTACCTCTCTAGTCTCCTTACAGGAAAAGACTGAGCAAGAGATAGAAGACAGGAAAGATAAAGAGGAGAAAAAGAACCACACACAGATGAACAGTCTCAGATACACAAGAGGATGGTGAACCAGCACAGGCTGCTGGCTGGGTCCCAGGAACTGAGCATGGAGATGCTCAGAGATAAGCCAGTGGAACTGAGAAACCAATGTAAAAATTCTGTTGGTGAGGCAGAGAAAAGTTAGGCATCTAGTGTAGGCAGAATAATGTGCGTCAATAAGGAGAAAATCAACTGATGGTCGTCTTTCCTGAGAGGGCAAAGAGCATTCCACTGCCCTAAGCAAACAGAGGTGATATCAGCTTCGCATCCCCTTGCTAACAATGGCGATCCAGACAGCAACTAATAAAGATGATCCTCTCTGCTAATAAAGATGCTTGTGGCCCAGGATCAAAGACTAGATCAGACAATCAAGGGAGAACTGTTTTTTTCTTTTAAGATCAATTTGACATCCCCCATGCTAATGAGAAGGGTTCAGCAAGGTGGCTTGAAATGCAAACACCCTTCTGCTAGCCACATTCTTTTTTAAAATTTATTGTAATAAGAAATTTATTTGTTGAAAAATCAAACATGCTTCTAACAAAACAATATAAGATGTATATAAATTCTAAAAATTAGATTTACCCCCAAGAGTCACCCCCCCCCAATTATCCACCTTTATCCCTCCCCTGTCCCTACTTCCCAATACATCTCTATGAGTGCCTTAGGTTGTCTGTCACTACACCTTTTCCGGATTTAAAATAGACCTCCTTTCTCAATGGCCAGGGTATAGCTCCAGCCTCCACAGATTAGTGAAGAGAACCCTTGGTTCTCTGGGTTGTGCTGACTTCACTCAGCATAATTTCTTCCATAGTCATCCAATTTACCTTCAAAGGCTGCAATATCATTGTTTCTAATTGCTGAGTAGAACTCTTTTGATACCTGAGGTACAAACCCAAGGCTGGACCAGAATTCCCCAAGCCTGTGTCCTAGGTACAGGGGCAGGGAAGCAGGGACCAATCCAGGAGAGGACATCATATAAAAAGGGCAAACCTTATTGCTTCATTGGCTCTGTCCCCTCCCCCAACTCTTGGGGAAGTCTGCTCTTTTCCCTATGCTTTACTTTCTATAAAATAAAATCTGTCTACTACACTTGCCTTGGTGTCCCTCGGTTTCATTCTTCAACTCCAAGAGGACACGAACCCGACATCCACATCCATAAAACCGGTATCATTGGAACAGAAGATGAGTAGGTGCTGGAGCATGAGGCAAAGGTATCTCACAGT
Organism: Aplodontia rufa; assembly: GCA_004027875.1. Taxonomy (NCBI): domain Eukaryota; kingdom Metazoa; phylum Chordata; class Mammalia; order Rodentia; family Aplodontiidae; genus Aplodontia; species Aplodontia rufa. The sequence continues at coordinate 6,730 of PVKS010016511.1, read as the reverse complement.
AGGTTGGAGTCTTCTGGACACACCTGTCTTGACATCAGTTCCTGCAACAGATATCTAGGACAGCATTTCCCAAAACCTGCTTCATGGAACAACTGTTTTATAAGACAGTCTTGACAGTGCATGTAAAACAGCTAAAACAAACAAACAAAAAAGATCTAAGACATGTTTTGACTGTCCAACACATGACCCCCCTTCCTATATGTTTGGAGGAATTCTTCATTTTCATGGGTCTTACTTAGAGATAGAACCCCTTCCATAACAAAAGTTGAACACCAGGCATTTGGTTTCTCATCTACTCTCCCACTTTCACTACCTCACACCTCTCCAAATCAGGTATGGCCATATGGCCTAGGTGCTGCCAATCAAAACAGTTTTCCTAGGCTGGAGTGGTGGCTCAGCAGTTATAGCACTTGCCTGGTATGCATGAGGACCCAGGTTCAAATCCCAGCACCACATATACAACTAAGTGTCAGAAAATAAGACCCAGATGAAAAAATAAATAAAAATTGGTTCTCTCTTTCTTTCTCTCTCTCTCTCTCTCACTATATATATATATATATGTATGTATACATACATATATATATATATATACTATTTTCCCCAGATTTGGTTTAGGAGCCAATGATACAAGGAAGCAGCTATTTAGCAGCAACTGAGGCAAAATTGAATGTCCATGATGACAGTGGCAGCACTTAGACATCCTTAACATGGATTATAACAGTCTTCTGGAAAATGACACTTTGTGCTCCTCATGCTCCAGGAAAATGGATTTTTTTTTGAGAGAGAGAGAGAGAGAGAGAGAGACAGTGAAAATGAGAGAATCAATTTTATTTAGTTTTTTATGTGACTTTCGTTGTTCCAACACTTCGTTGTGTACGCAGTGCTGGGGTTTGAACTTGTGTCCTCATGCATGCCAGGAAAGCGCTGCAACCACTGAGCCACCACTCTAGCCCCCAGATTTTCTTTTAGTTGTTTAAACATGCTTCCCACCTTCTCTTTCTTCTCCCCTTTCCTTATATTTACTACACTTTTTTCTTTATTTAGACATTTTTATTGCCTTGTCCCCATCCCATTTTTCTGCTTTGTTTTTTCTAAACTCATCTTTCAGAATAAATATTCCACCAAATATCTATGACATGCACTCCCACAGAAGCTTAAGTGTTAATGAAATGGGCTAATTGGCATTCTGCATGCAAACCTCTGATCTCCCTGAGGAGAGAGACTGTGTCCAAGTGCTGACAGACATATCTCCTGTGTCCAGTACAGTGCCTGGCTCAGGGCATGGAGTCATATATTTGTCAAGCAAGTACAGTTCATCTTAAAGTAGGCAGAGTCTGATCATGTATTGTTCTGCATGCCTGGCCCACCTATAATTATACATCTCTTCAGTGGTTTCCCACATTTTTAGTGGAATGAAAAAAATTTTAATGTACAAATTAGACCATAAACCAAAGGGTGAAGGCCTATATAATTGGTATTTATGTCTACATCATTGTTGGGATAATGAAATTGGTGAGATGAGGTCTATGAAGCACTCCTCATAGAGAAATAACACTGAATACAAAATGTTGAGAATCTGAAAGCAAGGGAGCAAATAGCTCCTAAGGGGTAAACTGCTCTTTTCAACAAGATGAATGAGCTGTTTCTAGAAACCAGGCTGTGAAAGAAAATTAATATCCTATGTGATGTGGACCTGTAGCTTTCACCCTTTCAGGGGTGATTGGGATTCTAAGTGTCTCCACATCAGGGCAATAGAGAGGCAATAATGATTGATGAATGGATAGGAGTAGAAAAGTGCTATTCCAAAGAATGGCTGGGACAGCTCTACCTGGTGCTCTGCAAGTCACAAAACACCATCCTGCATCATTTGCCATGTGACTGGCAATGAATGATGCCCAGGAAAGTGAATAATCTGGGCATCATTACTTTACAATTGAGGAAACTGAGACAAAGAATTTAACTGATTTGTCCAAGGCCACCAAGCTAGTAGACTTAACTGCCAGAAATTTAAAAAAAATGTCTACATATCTTTCTTTATTGTAGTATAAGTGTACAGAAGATTGTTTTCTGAGGATGAATTGGTCTGAAGGAATTTCAAACAGTCACATCAATGACTATAGGAATTATTTTAGTGTTTATATTTAAAAAGAAAAAAAGTATAACTTGTGATTGCTCCTTGCAGTACTTAGGAAAATCTTGGGATGAAATGTTTCATTTATAGGCTGTCCTGGCCTCTACTGAGAAAGGGGTCCAGGACTGAATGGCAGCAGCTGTTTTCACACACCAGTCACATAAGGGCTCTCCTAGCAGTCCTGCCTTCAGCTGCAACTTATAAGCTCACAAAACATATTGCAGTATGAAAAGGTAAGCTGAGACACAATAAAATTTTTAAATTATTTATTTGAGCAAACAGCAATTCATCAATCATGCAACTCCAAAGCAGAAGTGGTTTGGGGGCTCAGCCAAGGGAATAGGAAAGGAAGGTTTGATAGGGTAAACACAGAAATAAAGCAAAGAAAATACCTGATTGGTTATAGTTATGCAATTGCCTTATTTTATCTATCCTACTGGGATATTAGTTAATTATATTGCCTCATATAAATTAGTCTGTGACTTCTTTTTAGCTTCATTTTTATTTTATATAGAAATCAATAAGAAATAGCTCAAGTTAAGTATGCTTGCCAATCAGGCAAGGTTGAGATCATTTACGTAGCTACCTGGCTTTGTCTGTTTAATGATTCTTCAGGCCTTGGCTCCAATTTAGTTTACTTTAACAGCAAGTGAGTACCAAATGGAGATGAGCTGACAGTCAGAAAAAGGTAGCATTTTTGAAAATGATTTTTGTTGTTTAAAAATTCTATAAACCAAATGTGATAAGTTCATTCATTGTCAAAAAAAAAAAGTCTATGTTGAGCTTCTAATCCCAGGAAACTGTGATTGTGAACTTATTTGAAATAGAGGCTTCACCAATGTGATCAAGGTAAGATGAGGTCACTAGGAGGGGGTGCAATCTAATATGGCTGAAATCCTTATAATACGTGAGAAATTTGGACTCAGATGGAGACACACAGAAAAAAATGCCATATGAAAACAGTGGAGGAAAAGAGATAGATACAGCTGCACACAAAAGAATGGCAAGGAAGAGACAACTGAGTCTACCCAAAGTCTTAGAAGGGACAGGCCCCTGCTAACATGTTGATTTCAGTCTTCTAGCTTACAGAAATAGGAAAGAATAAATTTCTGCTTTAAGCCTCCCAACTCATGTTACTTTGTTATGGCCGCCCTAGGGTGCTATCTTAATAACACAGAATCCAGGCTGGCACATCACTGAAACTGTTCAATGTAGAACCAGTTTCATCTGGGTCAGTGCACTGATCATATCTATTTTCCAGGGGAAAGTAGTGAAGAAATGAGCCAGGTTAATGAGGCCAAAGACAATGCAAAGTTATTCACCTGGCTCAGACACAGAGGCAGCTAATACTGTTTTTAACACTCTGTCCTGAATCTGGTTCCATTCACATATGAGAGAGAGAAGCTCTAATCAATGAGGTTAGCATAAGCAGGTCAAACACTGGAGTAAGTATACACTGTGGTAAGTGAGGCAGGAAATCAATGAGAATGTGTTTGGGACTGCATGTTTGCCACATCCTTGAGCAAGAGGAAGCCTTATGAAATGAGGATTTTTGCTCATCAGTGAGCAAACACAAAGGCATCGTATCATGGCTTCTTTTTTATTATTATAAAACATTTTAGATAAATAAACAACTATAGCAAAAATATAAAACACATATATACCCATTTTAATTAAAAACAGAAAAAAAAAACCAAGTACAGTTTTCTGTTTAACCTCACTCTAACCTCACCCTGATGCTTTCCCTTCATCCCCCAAAGTAAGAGTTTTGAGAAACAGGCCTTCATAGGTCTCTTGACTTCTGCACATCTTGCAAGAAAGTGTTGACTAGAAAAAAAAAAATGTTTTGCGCTGTTATTTCAAGAATATTTACATTTTTAAAAAAGCCCCAGAAAATAATCAGTGTCTCCCTCTGGAGTAAAGAGTAGGTAGCTGGACTGCCAATTGTAAAGTATTTGGGTTCCCTAAAATCTCAGAGTTCCTCTCCTATAGTACAGCCCTCCACATGCATATAAATATCTATCTGGTACCATTTACACCTTTACAGTTCTGAGCAAGCAGAAGCGATGCCAAAGCTACTTTTCATGGTAAGAGTGATAAAGTTCTTTGTCTTCAACCCAGGAGATTATCTTCTGCCAATATTGATGAAATTGTAGCAAATGGGATAAAGTCTTAGCTCTTCCAAAGTTCTTGAAATCTACAATCTAATTTAGCACTTATTATTTCCATGTATGCATATTTTACTAAAGAGTAATATGTAAAAATACAGTATTATTGTACTTGCTATCAAAGTTTTCGTAAATGGAACTGTGCAGTATGTACCTTCCAGAAACCTGCAATTCTTTCAGTTTATCTCCTTGAGATTTATCCACACTGATCCACAGTCCAACTCATTCATTTTTAACCACTGTAACAGCATTTATTTTCATGAATATAATTAATTTATTCATGCTTTTGGTATGTAGCTTATTTTTGTTGCCATTTAGGTTGTTTCAAGTTTTATTATTGTAACCAATGCTGGCTGCAAACATTTTTGTTCAAGATTCCTTGTACGTATGTACGAGTTGCTTTTGTGTATACACAGCACTGTAAATGCTGGAATGTAATGCAAATTCATCTTCAATTTTAGTAGATATTATCAACCTGCCCTTGAAATATTGTACCAAGTTGCATTTTTGTTATCAATATCCAAGAGTTCTTGTTTTACTTTATATCCTTGAAAATATGGTCACTCTTTGGAGGTTTTACGTTTCTGATGAGTGTAAATGCTGAATGTCCTTTCTTGTAATCTTTGGTCAGTTTTACCCTCTTTAATTGCTGTTATATCCTAAACCCATTTTTCCATTGGTTGTTGCTTTTTTTCTGGTGAGTTTTAAGAGTTCCTTATATATTTATATGTTTAACTATACTGGCGTTCTGCTTGTTATAAGTATACAAATAAGCTGGGCACAGTGTTCATGCCTGTAATTCCAACTGAGGAGCCTGAAGCAGGAGGATCTTGAGGTCAAGGCCAACCTCAACAACTTAGCAAGACTCTGTCTCAAATTAAAAGATAAAAAGATACGGAGAAGTAGCTCAATGATAAAAGTGCCCCTGGGTTCTACCCAGTAGAAAGGAAGGAAGGAAGAAGAAAAGAAAAGGAAAAGAAAGAAAAAGAAAGAGATTGCACTGAATCTATATAATACTTTTGGTAGAATGGCCATTTTGAATATATTCTGTCTATTCAAGAACATGAGATGTCTTTCCATTTTCTCAGATCTTCTATTTCTTTCTTCAATGTTCTATAATTTTCTTTGTCAAGGTCTTTTGCTTTCTTGGTTAGACTAATTGCCAAATTTTTTTAGGCTATTGTGAATGGTATGATTTCATCCTTACCCAAGTCACTGTTGGAATATAGGAAAGCTATTGATTTATGAGTATTGATCTTGTATCCTGATACTTTGCCAAATTCATTGATAAGCTCTAGAAGTCTTTTGGTGGAGTTTCTTGGGTCTTCTAGGTATATGATCATATCTTCAGTAAATACAGATAATTTGACTTCTTCTTTACCTATTCATACCCTTTGATCTCCTTCTCTTGCCTGATTGTGTTGGCTAGTACTTTGAGGACTATATTGAATAAGAGTGGTGGGAGTGGACATTCTTGTCTTGTTCCTAAGGTTAGTGGGAATGCTTTCAATTTTCTCCATTTAGTTTGATGTTGGCTATGGGTGTGTCATAAATGGCCTTACAATGTTAGGGTAAGATCCTTTAGTTCCTAGCTTCTCCAATGACATTCTTGATAGATATAAAAAAGATCAATTCTTAAATTTGTTTGGAAGAATAATAGACTCAGAATAGCCAAAACAATACTCAGCAGGAAAAAGGCAAAGCAGGGGCCATCACAGTACCTGATCTGAAACTATACTCCAGAGCTGTAGTTACAAAAACAGCATGGTATTGATATCAAAATAGATATGAAGACCAATGGAATAGAATAGACGATACTGAAACAAATATACAAGTCTTTAAACATCTGATATTTGACAAAGGTGCAAAAATATATCTTGGAGAAAAGGCAGCCTTTCCAACAAATGGTACTGGGAAAACTGGATAGCTGTATGCAGAAAAAATGAAATTGGATTTGTGTCTGTATCTATCACCCTTCACAAAATTCAAATCAAGATGGATCAAAGACCTAGGAATTAAACCAGATACTTTATAGCTGTTAGAATAGAAAACAAAGTCAGTACTTCACCATATAGGAGCTGGCACCAACTTCCTTAACAAGAACCCCATAGCACAAGAAATAAAACCAATAACTAATAAGTGGGATACCATTCAACTAAAAAGCTTCTGCACAGCTAAGGAATAAATTAAAAACATGAAGAGAGAGCCTAAATAATGGGAGAAAATTATGACCAGTTACGCCTCTGACAGAGGTCTAATATCCAAGTTTACAAAGAACTCAAAAAGCTTAATACCAAAATTACATATAACCCAATAAATAAATGGGCAGAAGAGCTAAACAGAAGCTTCTCAACAGAAGAAATGCAAAAAGCCAATGAATATATGAAAAAATGTTCAACATCTCTAGCAATCAAGGAAATGTAAATCAAAA
>PVKS010016510.1:0-43817 GCA_004027875.1 Aplodontia rufa | reverse complement strand
CCCTGTACAGCTGATCTTTCATCTCCTGGAATTGATCCTTAATATCTCTGTAGATTTTGTCTCTCATCTCTTGAAATTGCTCTTTGATCTCTTTCCTTAATTCCTCTCTCAACTCTTTGATTGCATTACTAATCATTGTGTTGACACAATGCCTTTGGTTTTCATCTAGGGCCCCAGCTATGAGATCCTTAGGTGGAGAGACTGGATTTGAGAAGTATGTCCTCTTTTCCTCATTTTTGAGATAGAGAGCTTGTCTTTTATTTCAGCCTTGATAGTCTTGTTGTAGTAACTGTAGCTTCTTATGACTTTGCTTCGTTGTGTAGAGTAATTTGGTCGATCTAGACCTAGAGATGCCAGATGGATCTGTGGGAATTTGGAAGGCTATAGGTGCCAAAACTATTCCGTTCCAGTTGACACCGAGTAGCTGATGATTAGCTCCTATAGTGGCAGCTTTCTTTGAGAGAACTCTGACTGTGTAGTATGGTACCAAGCAAGTAGCCGTTTTGAGGAGTTACAAATTCTTCAAGTGATGGGATCTCTAATTTCAGAGATCTCCGTCTATACATAGCCAGCTCCCGGCCTTGGGGCTTAAGGTGAAGCAGAACATCACGGCAGAAAAATGTGGTGGAGGCAAGCAGCTGAGGACATTGCCAGAAAGCAGAGCGGAATACTCCCTCTCTACTGCTGCAGCACTACATTGTCCATTCATAAATAGTGACAAAATCCATTTCCTGGTTTTCAAGGTGCCTGGTGTTCTCCCTAAGGATTCTCCACCACTTGAATAGCAGAGCCACCTGGGGCTCCTGTAAACAACAGTGAGACAGCAGAGATGGACCTGTGAGAGCAAATTCTAAAAAGAAGCTTGTTGAACCAGAGCAGGACAAAAACCATGAGAAATATGTGAATGGAAAAGATGCATCTCACCTATCATAGGAATGACTACTTATCTACCAGGTAAATGAGTTATTTTAATAGCCTGTATCCCTTTCCCATAAAAGATCATTTGGACTGGAGTTCAAATTTCAGCCACATATGGATCTTTCATCTAGATACTGATATATATATATATATACTTTTTTTTTTGTAAAAGTAGTACTGATAACCAAGGCCTAATGCTGTTGTTTTGAGAAAAAATAAAACAGAAAAGTAAAAACTACAATGTGACTGAGTGAGGTCCTTCAGCTACATCTCTCCACAGATATACCAAGATGAAAAGTTCTTCATGCCAAAATACTAGTACCAGAGCTAAGAAAATCAGACACTGAGAACAGTGGCTGCTTTTAGGTATTCAAGGAGAGTGCAACGAATGAGCGGTGTGTACCCCCTGCTCCAACTCCAGGCAGCCCCGTTCAGAGATGCTTCTCACCTGGGGAGGGAGATGGAATTCTGTCTTCACCTGACAATGGATCCCCAGTACCAGGCCCAAGCAGTGAATTCCAGTGCTTGGAAAAAGCCCCAAAAATCCCTCATGCCAGGCCAATAATCTAGAATGAGTCTCCAAAACTTCATCAGACCAGAAGCAAAAGGTGGTGGCAGAGTGGGGATCAGGAAACCACTGTCTGAGGAGCAAGGCATTAAATCTAGCATAGGGCTTTTTCACATTCCAATGCCAGGCTCACCATGCTGAGACCCAGCACCAAGTAGAAACTAAAGGCCTATAACACAGGCCGGAACTCACAGATGGAGCTGTGGACAATTTCTGGCCTGGATAAGACCTGGCCAATTCTGCACACACCCAAGATTTAGTCATAGGATGTCTAGCCTTGCAGAAACCACCCTCCCCATGGAAACTTGCAGGTCCATGGGAGACACAGATGTGACCAAGGCCAGCACTAGCCTTTCTAAGGGGTGTCATCCAACACTGTTCCCACCTTGAACAGCAACACTATCAACATGCAGATGCTCACTGAGGAGCTCTGAATTGTCCTGCACCAGGGAGAGACTGAGGTCTGTGAGACTGACTCATAGTCAGCCCACATCAACCCTGAAAGTGGCATGGATTAGTGAGTGCTGGAGCTCTGCAGTTCCCAGTACCTGTGGGAATGCAGCCGCAACTATAACCAGTCCTGTTGAAGAAGGGGCTGCCTTCGCTAGTGCTACCCAACCTCAGGCAGCACAGACTGGTGCAAAATGCCTGTCCTGGAGTAGGATAGGACAGCAAGCACAAGACTTCACAGAGCATTTTAGTGCCAGGTTGGCAAAACCAAACCTGAATCAAATCCTAGTGACCCCCTTCATCAGTTTTAACTGCCATTGGAGTCTCTGAGACAGCCACAATGTCAGGTGAACACACTCAACCCCAGTCCACAAGGCACTATTCCAGCTGTAATCAACTGTGGCTGGTTGCAATAGTTGTGAACCACAGGCCTGCCTTAGCAACCTGCAGCACACAACAGTGTGAGTCTTTGTTCTACCCCAAAGTTGTGTTGATCTTGGTGGCCAGTGTACTAATGGGATAGCAGCTTAGAGGAATGATAGTCACAGGGCTGATATAGGAGTTGGGGTGATTCTGCCTAGAGCCAGGAAAATTCCTATAGTCTTGACAAGAGGCTGGTATCTGTGAACAAAATATCGGGGTTCACCCTGGCTCCAGGAAAACATTTGTGGGGACATACTACTCTGTTTTGGTAATCTATTTCCTTTTGAACTGTAGACCAACAGACTGAGATAGATCTGGACTTGAATGGCCCTTCCCCACTAGAACAGTGACAATGCACCAACAGTAAGCTCCTGACAAATCAGGATCTGGACAAATATCCAATAAAGAAGTGATGGACATGACTTCAAGCTCAGAAAAGATAAGGTGTCTGCTTAGAATGTCTGTAAAGACAGGCACAGACAAACCCCAACCAAGAAATCTTGGATAAATACCTGATCTTCCAATGCGTGAATAATGCTGCATGCCTTCAAATATCAACAACACTCAGGAAAATGTGGCTTCACCTACCATTCAAATAACCAGCCAGAAGGTGTCAAGGCAATGATCAAAATGGGAAAATTCAGATAGAGATTTTAAAACAGTTTCTTTACACAGTGAGTCGATGATAATGCGGAGAAACATTTAAATTCTCTAACAGAACAACTTAACAATGACATGGAAGCAATTAAAAATCAGGTTCTAGAGCTGAAAAATATAGTCAGTGAAGTTAGCAACAAAATAGAAGGCATCAATATCAGGGTTAAAAAAATAAAAGAAGGACATTGATCAAGCCAATGAATGCATGAGAAAGTGCTCTAAATCTCTAGTAATCAGAGAAATGCAAATGAAAACCACATTAAAATATCACCTTATGCCAGTCAGAATGCCAAAGATGAAGAAAATAAACAATAATAGATGCTGGAGGGGCTGTGGAGAGATAGACACACTAACACACTGTTGCTGGAACTGCAGACTGGTACAGCACCTCTGGAAAGCAGTGTGGAGAATCCTCAAAAAATTAGGGATGAGTCCACCATACGACCCTGCTATTCCACTCCTGGGTATTTTTCCAGGGGATTTAGAATCAGCACATTATAGTGACACGGCAATATCTATGTTCATAGCAGCTCAATTTACTATTGCTAGACTATGGAAACAACCCAGATGTCCCTCACTGGATGAATGGATCCAAAAACTGTGGTCCATTTATACCATGGAATTTTACACAGCAATTAGAAACAATGATATTGCAGCATTTGAAGGTAAATGGATGGCTATGGAAGAAATTATGCTGAGTAAAATCAGCTTAACCCAGAGAACTGAAGGTCGATTGTCTCCACTCATCTGTGGAGGCTGGGACTAGACCCTGGCCAGTGAGAAAGTTGGTCTATTATCATGTGTTAAATCCAGATAAGATGTAATGCTATACAACATAATCCTTTTTTAGAGATATTGTGGGAAGGGGAAGGGAGGGATAAGGGTGGATAATTGGGGGAGCACTCCTGGGGGTAATTGTAATATCCAGAATCTACACACATTTTATATTACTTTGTTAAAAACTTGTATGGTTGTTCAAAAATAAAAAAAAATTACAAAAAATAAAAGAAAGAATCAGTGAGCTTGTAAAGAGATTATATAGTTAGACAGTGGGGAAAAAAAGAGAAGACAATGAAATAATAAAATGCAATGAAGAAAGCACATGAGAAGTCTGGGGCAATATTAAAAGGCCAGCCATTTAGGTTATTGAGGTTTAAGAAAGACTTCATGATTTTAAAGAGGTAGAAACATTATTCAAAGTACTAAGAACACAAAACCGCAAAAACCTTGAGAATGATACAAATACTCAGGTGCAGGATGGTGACCTTTGAGGTCACCATCAATGGAAACTCAACCAAATCTAGTTTATGATGTCCTGCAATTAAGCTCTGACAGGTGAAAGACAAAGAGAATACTCTGAATGCCAAAGAAGGTAAGAAGCAAATATTACCTAATTTTGTCCCAATTCACCTGTCAGCTGACTTCCTGGCAGAAACCTTACTGAGCGAGAAAGAATGGAGCAGATTTTCTCAGTGCTGAAGGAAAGAAAGAAAAAAATAAATCTAAGAAAGCTGAACCCAGGAAAACTATCTTTTAGAAAAGAAGAATGTACACTCTGTAATAAACTTGCTGTGCAATAATACTGAAAGAAATATTTCAAACTGAAAGAGAAAGGATTATGTAAGGAGAAAACATAGGAAGGTATAAATTGTAGTGGTAAGATTAATGATACAAACAAATCAGAATGGTCTGAGATTGAAAGAATGGTACAACAATAATTCATGTCTATAATACAAATAATAAAATATAAAATAACTAAAAACATCTAGGTCAATATGCTAAGTAATAGCCAAAACAGAAAAATGTAAAATGGGATGTCAAAAAATGAAAAATAAAAAAATTAGGAGAGATGGAACATAATTGAATAATTCTCTAGGAATGTATTATACCTTGTAATTTCATTTGCTTCTGTTTCTTATTTTCTAGACCACGCAAAGTTATTATCATTTCAAGATAGCTTTTTATAACCAAGATGTTTTTATAAGTTTCATAGTTCTCCCAATAACAAGCAAGGAATAAAAACACAGTACTAGAGTATTTCATTTAGATGCAAAGGAAGACCAAAAGAGAGGAACTGCCTTTGCTGGAAAACAGATGGAAATGGAGAGCATCAGAGTGAATTAAGCCAGACACAGAATATAAATAGTCACATAGACAAAATGAAGGGGAGTAGGGGGGAGCCCCATGAAAATAGAAGGGATATCAGTGGAGTAAGAAGAGGTTGAGTGGGAGGAAAAGGGAAAGGAAAAAGGAGCAACTGATTATACAACATATACAGAATACCAAGCAGTTTCATCTTTATGTGTATCTGTGATGCACAAGTTAAAAAAATCTATAAATCACCAGAATAAACTCTTGTAGAGTAGACAAAATGGGCCATGGTTGGGAAATGGGAAGTTTTGGGAAATGAAATGGAGCAAGTTATAATCCATGCATGTATGATTATGTAAAAATGAACTCCAACATTAGGAATAACTGTAATGCATTAATAAAGCACTTATAAAAGAAAAGAACTACAACCATACAAGAAAATCAATTGTACTTAGTACTTATTCATCAGTAATTACCATGAACATAAATGGATTAAGTTCTCAAAGGTATATAGTCACTAACAGAAGCAAAACAAAATACAAATATAAGTTGCTTATAAGAAATTCAATTCTAGGGGTTGGGGATTTAGTTCAGTGGCAGAGCGCTTGCCTAGCACACACAAGGCCCCGAGTTTAGTCCTCAGCCCCCCCCAAAAAAATTCAATTCTACTCTTAGGACACAAACAGACTGACAAAAAATCAGTAAAATAAGCTACTCATTGCTAGTAAAAGCCAAAATAATTCGGGAATAGCCATACTAACTAGTATAAAATAGAGCTCTAATAAGAAGCAGTAAGAGAGACAAGGAAGGTTATTACATTGTGAAAAAAATGAATAAAAATAATTCAGCAAGAGGAAGCATAATTCTAACCATAACAGAGTAGTAAAATATGCAAAGCAATTAATAATAACCCTAAAAGAGAAAGACACCAATATGTTAACTGTTAGGAATTTTAACACCCCACTTCCTGCATTAGACAGGCCACTAGGACAGAAAACCAACCACAAAAGGTCAGAATGAAATGGTACCCTAGACACATAGACCGTCCATTGACTCTTCCACCCAACAGCTGCTGGGCACACCTTCTAATCATCAGCATGTGAAAAATCTCCAAGATGAACCCTCTGCCAGGCCACACACTAGTGTCCACATATTTACAAAGTGAAAAGACCATGAAAAATGTTTTCTGAAAATAATACAATAAAACTAGAAAACAATAAGAAGAAAGTTTTGGAAATTATAAAAATATTTAAAATGGAACAAATAATATTTGAATAACAAATGGGTTAAGAGAAAAATTAAAAACAAATTTTAAAATTTATTGATAGAAATGAAAATGGAAATAAAATGTACCAAATTTATGGAACATATCTAAAGTCATATGAAGAAGGAAGCTGGTAGCAATCATGCATACATCAAGAAAGAAAATCCCACATATGCAAACAATCCCTATATCTCAAGGAACCAGAAGAACAAGAAAGAATAAATCCTAAATCAGTAAACGAAAAGAATAATAAAGATTGGAGCATAAATAAATGAAATAGAGACTTTAAAACAATGCAAAAGGTCAATGAAAGGGCTGACTCTTTAAAAGATAAAAAGAAGTTTCTGGATCCATTTTGATTTAATTTTTGTGCAAGGTGAGAGATAAGAATATAATTTTAACTTGCTGCAAATGCCTGTCCAGCACCATTTGTTCAATAGGCTGTCATCTGTAATACTTTTACCCGCTTTGTCAAAGATCTGATGTCTAAAGCTTTCTGAGTTTGTCTCAGAGTCTTCTATTCTATCATTTCATTGGTCTTCATTCCTATATTGAAACTAGTATCATTCTGGTATTTTTTTCTTCTTCTTCTTTTTTTTTTATTAACCACAGCTCTATAGTGTAGTTTCATATCTGATATTGCAAATCCACCAGTTGTCTTTCTTGTTTAGTAATGTTTTGACTACTCTAATTTTCTTGTTGTTCCAAATGAATTTAAGAATTGCTTTTTCTATATCTATAAAGAAAGTTGCTGTTATCTTGATGGGGATTGCATTGAATCTGTATAACAATTTTGACAGATTGGCCATTTTAATTATATTAATTCTGCCTAAGCAAGAGCATGGAATGCCTTTCCATCTTCTCAGGTCTTCTTTAATTTCTTTCTTCAATGTTTGAAAATTTTTGTTGTAGAGGTTTTTTACTTCCTTTGTTAGATTAATTCCCTAGTATTTTATTCTTTTTTAGGATATTGGGAATGGGGTAAATTTCCTGATTTCTTCCGCTGCTGTATTATTTTTAGTGTACGAGAAAATAACTGATTTATGGGTGTCAATCTGTAGCCTGACACTTTTATAAATTTGTCTATAAGCTCAAGCAGTTTTCTGGTAGAATTTTTTGGTTCTTCCAGATATAGAATCATGTCATCAGTAAAAAGGAATAGCTTGAATTTTTCTCTTCCTATTTTATCACTTTGGTTCCCTACTCTTGCCTGATTCTCCAGCTAGGTTTTCATTGACTATATAGAGTAAAAGTGTCAAGAGCTGGAAACCTTGTCTACCAAAATGGATACAGGAACTAGGAATTATACAACCTCTAGAAGAAGCATTGGGACCAACAATCCAGCATTTGGTAGTAGGCAAGGACTTTCTTAACAAGCCTCCTAAAGTGAAAGAATTAAAGTAAAGATCAATGAGTGGATGCCGTTAAGCTGAAAAGCTTCTGCTTAGCCAATGAATTGATCAAAATTGTCAAAAGGCACCACACTAAATGGGAGTTTATCATGGCCTGTGATTCTTCCACCAGGGGACTAATATCCAAAGTTGACAAAGTACTCAAAAAATTTCAAATCAAAAAACACTAACAATCAAATAAAAAAATGGTCCAAAGAGCTAAACAGAAACTTCTCAAAAGAGGACATTAAGTATGCCAATGAATACATGAGAGAGTGTCCTAAATTACTAGTAATTAGATAAATGCAAATCAAAACTATATTTAGGGGGCTGGAGAGGTGGCAGTTACGGCGCTTGCACAGCAAGCGCGAGGACATGGGTTCAAACCCCAGCACCCACGTACACAACTAAGTGTGGGAGCAACAAAAGCCATGTGAAAAACTCTATAAAAAACTGATTCTCTCTGTCTTTCTGTCTCTCTCTCACTGTCCTTCTCTCTCTTTAAAAAAAAGCTACATTTATATTTTACATAACTCTAGTCAATCCGGCAAAGATGAAGAATATAAACAGTAACCAAAGCTGGAGTGGCTTTGGGAAGATAGGAACACTAAGACACTGTTGGCGGAACTGCAAACTGGTACAGCAGCTTTGGAAAGCAGTGTAAAAAATCCTCAAAAATTAGTAATGGATCCACCATATGACCAAGGTATTCCTCTTCTGGGTATTTTATCAGAGGACTTAGAAACAGCACATTACACATTACAGAGACAGCAAATTCTATGTTCACAGCAGCTCAATTTACAATAGCTAAATTTTGGAATCAACCTAGATTCCTCTCATTGGGTGAATAGATCCAAAAGCTATTATATATACACAATGTAGTTCCACTTAGCTATTAGAAACAATGGTATTGTGGCCTTTGAAGGTAAATGGATGGCAATGAAAGAAATCATGCTAAGTGAAGTTAGTCAAACACAAAGAGTCAAAGGTTGAATATTTCTCTCATTTTTGGAGGCTAGGACTAAACCCAGGCATGGGCGAAATGTAGTAAACTCATGTGATAGACCTACCAAAGGCATAGCAACACATAATCTAGGGGAAACATAGTCCTGTAGCAGGGATGGGAGGAGGGAGAGGAACTGAAAATATGGAAGAATCTAGTGAGAAAAACAACAATGCAGCATATTCTTTACCCCCCTGAGAAGTCAAAGATTATGTATGCAAACATTTAATTCTGTAAAATTCACAAATATATATATATATATATTGAATAAATATATATACTGAATATATATTGAATATATATATTCAATTATATTTGATTTGTTAGGGACATAATATAGAAGAATAAAGACACTGTGGTGTGGGTAACTGTGATTTATAATCCAATGCATAGCATATTGTTATTTTATACCCACTTATGTTTGTAAAACTACTCAATGATTAATAAAAAAGATAACAAAATAGTCTTTTCACTAGGCTAATTTAGAAAAGTAGAGACTTAAATTTAAAAAAAAAGACCAAGTGAGAACTGTAATAACAGCAAGGAAATGTAGAAGATCTTTAGAGATTATCATGAATGACTCTAGGTCAACAAATTTTATAATTCAGAAGAAATGGATAAACTCTTATGTCCATGCAGCTTCCCAAGTCTGCACCAGGAAGAAACAGAAAACCTGAAAAGACCAATAGCAAGTAACAGCACTAAATCAAAATAAGAATTCCATATCAAAGAAAACCTAAGGACATATGGTTTACATGCACAAATCTATAAAATAATTAAGGGAAATAAATGTCAGTTCTTTTTCTGTTATTGCAAAACCTAGGAAAGGAAAGAATTCTCCCAAACATACTCCATGAGGCCAGTATCACTCTATTCCCAAAGCTACATAAAGACACAACAACAGAGAAACAATAGACCAATAGACATGATGATCCTAGACGCAACATTACTCAGGAAAACATGAGGAAGTAAAATACAACAGCAATTTAGAAGCTCATTGACCATCAAGAAGTAGGTGTCAACCCAGGAATGTCAGATACGTTTTGAATATTAGTATGAGTTTACACAAGGAGAGAGTATAGAATAGACATAAACATTTAGGCACCCAACAATAGAACACCAAAATGAACAAAGAAAGCAAGACAGAATTGATGGAAGAAATAAAAGATTCTACAAAAAGATTTGCAGAATTCAAAAGCTCTTCTCAATAATGTACTGGACAACTACAAAGCAGGAAAATAAATCAAGAGGACTTGACCAATACAGTCCCTTGGCCATATATAGCAGTGCTCCATGGAACAATAACACAGTTCTTGCTCTTCTCAATTGTGTTTGGGATATTTCCTGGAACAGAGCATGAGTTAGGGCAGAATGTAAAAGTCAGTAGATATAAAAAGATAAGAGATGCACTAAGTGATTTCTACTCATACAGTGTGGTAAAGTTAGAAATCAATAAGAAGAAAACTGGAAAATTGAAAAATTCATCAAAATTACACAACACAGTCTTTCTATAGAGGAGCGGTAAAGTGTCAACCTTTCTTTGCACGCCATCAGCTTTTGCTTGTGTGTTTTGGTGTTCTGCTGCTATGGTATGCACATTAACTACTGTTATGGCATCTTGGAGAACTAACACTTTGGTTACTATGCAATGCCCTCCTCTTCCATTCCAATTTGCCTTTCTGTGAAGTCTGCTGTGTCTGAAGCTAATGTAGATGTTTATGCTTCCAATTAGATTCTGCATGGTGTATCATTCAACACCTACAGTGTTGAAAGTATTGTGCATAAGATTTGTATTTTAAATGTAATTCTTATAGAAAACATGATTTTGTGTTTCTTATAAACGTCTGTAGCATTGGGGACCCAGAGCCCACTCCAGTGTGTACAGAGGGTAGGAAGCCTCAATGTTCAGTAGGGGACCTCTTGAGTTCTAGATTTGACTCAGATTGGCTTTCCATTCTTTCTTATTCCTCTTTTCTGAGGAGCTATCAACCCTGTGCCTGTCCCCACCTCTGCACTAGATAAGCCTGCTTCTTCTCTCTCAGTCACTGCTGGATAGGAATCTGGCTGGTATGAATCACACCTTGAGTCTCATGCAAATATCATTTAGATGATATTTAGATGAGGCTAGTGACTTATAGATGATGCTGGAACAAGTTAAACTTTGGATGCTATTAGAAAGAGATGTGCATACTTGCTTGTGAGAAGAACATGTATTAAGGGGTCCAAATGTGGAAAACTGTGACTTGAATATTTTCATTTCATCCAGTGTACATGTTGAAACTTAGTGCACAACATAGCCATTTTAAGTGTGAGACTATTTTAGCTGGCTGGGCAATGAGATAAAATTACTACGTCTTCAAGACCAAGAGGCACCAGCTGGTAACTTTGTCCCCTCTCTCTACATAGCCTAGAAGGATCAGCAAGGACATTTTATCCCTTCTTCTATGTGAGAACATTACAGGGCTTTTACAAAGACACAGCTCAAGGCCACACTTTATTTTTTCTTCTGATTTTGGAATGCAGTGTTTTTTGTTTTTGTTTCTTAAAGTGAGAAAGAGAGAGTCAAAGAAGGGTGCAGAAAGATAGAATCAATTTTTATTTATGAATCTGGCCTTTGTTTCTCTGACACTTAGTTGTATTTGTGGTGCATGGGTTTGAATTCAGGTCCTGGTGCCTGCCAGGCAAGTGCTTCAACCACTGAGCACCACTCCAGGCCCACAACATCACACTTTAACACAGAAACCAGGACCTCCCCAGATCCCGATCATCTGGTGATTTTGGTCTTGGACTCCTGCTTCCAGAACTATGAGAAATAATTTTATATTTCCTACTGAATCCCCCAGTCTCAGCTCTGTTGTCAGAATAGCTTGAATGAGTGAAGACAATGGCCTATGCAGAGGTGTCCTTTAGCCACCTTCCTGTCACATCCCTGGAACTTCTGGTGCACTGAGGTACAGGTTCATCTTAACCTTGGCCTCTCCCTCCCCAGCAGCGACTTCTCCTCCAAGGAAGTCTGGTTCCCCTGGTGGAGAATTATACTTAGAAATTCAGTCATGATGACTGTGAGCTCACTGCTCCTGGGGCATCTGCAGAGCTACTAAGAGCTACTAAGTAGAGGAACTTCCTGTGGACTGGAACATACACACCTACCTGTTTACCCCTGAGCTCACTGGTGGGGGTTATATTGAGATTTGGTTTCTCATGGGGATGTGATACGCGCTCCATGTTCTCCCCTGGTGCTAGGCAGGACTGAGCAGCACTCTCAGTCAGTCCAGGCCGCAGGAGCACCTTCCAGGGTGCACTGTGCTGCTGAGCCAAGGTGCTGAGTGGGTTGTGCAGCAACTACACTATGTAAGGGAGACATTTTCAAACTGCAACGATTGTTGAAATAGAATCCCTCATGGTAGGGGAGAATCAGTGTGTGCATGAGGAGTTTACAGGGCCTCCTTCCCTTCCAGGGCAGAACCTGGTCTTCATTCCTATCTGATACCAGTACCATGCTGTTTTTGTTACTGCATATCCATGGTATCATTTTAGATCTGATATTGCAAAACCACCTGTTTTGTCCTTCCTGCTCAGCAATGTTTTGGGTATTCTGTGTTACTTGTTGTTCCAAATGAATTTAGGAATATCTTTTTCTATATTTGTAAAGAAAAGCATTTGTAACTTGATGAGGATTAAATTAAATTTACATAGTTCTTTTTGCAGGATTGCCATTTTAATAATATTAATTCTGCTTAACCAAGAACATGGGACATCTTTCCATCTTCTCAGGTCTTCTTCAACTTCTGTCTTCAATGTTCTATAAGTTTCATTATAGAGGTCTTTTATTTCCCTTGTTAGAATAATTCCCAAGTATTTTATTCTTTTTGAGGATATTGTGAACAGGACCAATTTCTTGATTTCTTCTTCTGTTCTATTGCTGTTAGCGAAAGCCATTGATTTAAGACTGTTGATCTTGTATCCTGTTACTTTTCTAAATCTGTTTAAAATCTCTAGCACTCTCTGGTGAAGTTTTTTGAATCTTCCAAATGTAGGATCATGTCATCAGCAAAAAGGGATACTTTGACTTCCTTTCTTACTATTCTTATTCCTTTGATTTCCTTCTATTTCCTGATTGCTCCAGCAAGGGTATTGATGACTATATTGAATAAAACTAATGAGAGCTTGAAGTCTTGTTTATTCCTTAGATTAGTGGAAATGCTTTCAGCTTTTCTACATTCATAAGATGCTTTGATTCCTGTGTCCTCTAGAGTTTTGAGCATAAATGGTGCTGGATTTTATTGAAGGCCTTTCTGCATCAATTGAGATGATCCTGTTTTTGTCTTTAATTCCACTTAAGTGATAAATAACATTTATTGGTTTGTGTATGTTGATTTGCATATGTTGCATACCTGAAACGAAGCACACTTGATTATGATGAATTATCTCCTGGATGTGTCATTGAATGCAGTTTGCTTGAACTTTGTATGTGATTTTTGCATCAGTGTTCATCAGGGATATTGGACTTTCATTTTATTTTATTTTTCTTTTTTGATTTGCCTTTATTGGGCTTTTATTGAAGGGTTATGGTTGCCTCATAAAAAGTGTTTGGGAGGCTTCTCTCCTTTCCAATTTCTTGGAATAACTCAATAAGGAGAGGTGTTTGCTCCTCCTCATAGGTATGGTAAAACTCAGCAGGGAATCCATCAGGTCCTGGGCTTTTCTTTGGAAGGCTTTTAATTGCTATATGGATTTCAGTGCTTATTATTGGGCTGTTTAGGGTTTCAATATTATCTACTATGTCAATTTGGGGATGTTGTATGATTCTAGAGATTTCTTCATGTTTTCCAGACTATCTAATTTAAAGGAGTATAGCATTTAAAACTATGTTGTGATAATCCATATGATTTCCATGGGGTCAGTGGTGATCACTCAGTTTTGTTGGTGATTTTGTTGGTGATTTTGTTGATTTCCTTCATTTCTATTATTTTAGTGGGATTAGTTAGGGGTCTATCACTTTTTAGTTTTGAAAGAATCAGGACTTTCTTTCGTTGATTCTTTTTATTGTTTTTTGTTGTTGTTCTCTATTTCATTGATTATTTATTGTCTTCTACTGGGCTTAGATTTTTCTTCCTTTTGTAGGGATTTGAGGTGGAACATAAGGTTATTTGTTTGAGATTTCTCCTGGTTTTTGATGTAGGCTCTCAATGCTATAAATTTTCCCCTTAAGATCTAAGATCACTTTCATTAAGGAATCAATCCAGACTCTGCTCACTGAATGAATAAATCTAAAAAAACACTCTGATATACACACATACACAATGTAGTTCTGGTCAACTGTTAGAATCATTGATATTGAAGCCTTTAAAGGGAAAACAGTGACAATGGATGAAATCATGCTGAGCGAAGTTAGGTCAACTCAGAGATTCAAGGGTCCAAAGTTTTCTCTCATTTTAAACTCAGGCATGGGTGAAAGATACTCAAACCCATGTATTGGACCCACCAAGGGCATAGCAACACATAATCTAGGGTAACCATAGACATATAGAGGGGAAAGGAGGTAGGGAACGGTGGGGGAATGGGGAAAGGAGGAAGAATAGGGAGGGATTTAGGAAGACAATCAATAATATAGTAGACTCTTTAATCCCTGATAAGTCAAATCATATTTATGCAATTATTTACTTCCAGAAAATTCATAATCTTATACATGCATATATATGTATGAACATTTTATCTGTTATAGGGTTGTAATACAGAAGAATCAAAAGCCTGGGATATAGGCAATGTGAAGATAACTACGCTTTAGGATCAAATACATATCATGATGTTATTTCTATAAATGATTGTACAACTCAAATCTTCAATGAAAAATATATAAAGATAATGTTTTTAGCTGTCCCAAATGTTTCAAATTTGGAGTGAAATATTCTATATATATATCTGTTAAGTTTATTTGATTTATGGATTTAGTTAGCAAGGAGATCTCTCTATTGATTTTTTTTTCCTTTTTATTTTCTTTTGGGCTTTGACGGCTTGATATTGGTGATAGAGGACTATTAAAGTCTCCAACATTATTGGGTTGAAGTCCACAAGTGGTTTTTATGACATGGAGTAATTATCTACATAGTTGGGAGGGTTGGTGTTTAGAGAGAATACATTTACAATGATAATATCTTCCTGTGGTATTGTTCCCTTTACTAGGATGCAGTGGCCTTTTTATCTTTTCGATTATGTTTGAATACTGCTTTATCAGATATAAGTATTGCAGCTACAACTTGCTTTCTTGGGCCATAAAGCTGGTAGATATTTTTCCATCCTTTCATCTTCAATCTGGGGATGGCACTTTCTGTAAGGTGGGTGTCCTGTAAGCAGCATAATGCTAGATTTTTATTTTAATCCAATCTGCTAAACTGTATTTTTTAACTGATGAAGGCAGGTCATTCACATTCAGTGTTAGAGATATTTATGTGGTTGTGGTTCATAGTCATCCTGTTTTATTAGTTAGTTTTGTGCTATCTTGTTTGTCTTTTGATAGTGTATACTTTTATTGAATTTCCTGTTTGTGGTTTCTGAGGAGTGTTTGCTTATTCTTCTATCTGGAGTTTGTCTTTTAGTGTTCTTTGTAATGCTAGTTTTCTGTTCATGAATGCTGTAAGTTCAATCTTATTGTGAAATGTTCTTATTTCTTCTTCAAATTTAAAACTGAGTTTAGCAGGGGATAGTATTCTCAGATACAAGTTGTACTCATTCAGTCATTGAAAGATGTTGTTCCAGGATCTTCTTTCTCCTAGAGTCTGAGTTGAAAAGTCAGAGGTGATCATTATCATTTTGTATTTGAATTTGAGTTTGCATTTCTCTCTTGCAAATTTTAATACTCTTTCCTTGATTTCTCTGTTATACATTTTGAATATGATTTGCCTCAGTGAACTTCTCTTTTGATTAGGCCTATTGGGTGTCTTATATACATCCTGGATGAGCATATCTGGTTATACTCTAATATGGGAAATTTATTCTTTAATTATTCGAGATTTCTTTACATCATTTGTTTGTGTCTCAGCTTTTTCTTATAACCCAGTTACTCTGATTGTTTGTTCTCGTTTCATCCCAGAAATTTTGAAAATGCTGCTCATGCTCTGTGAATTTTTTTCTTTTTTGCCATCTATGTGATCAAGCTTACTCAGCCTATCCTCACTATCAGATGTTCTTTCTTCAAAAACTTATGTTCTGTTTTACGTAGAAGTTAATCTATTTTCAAAAATTTCCATCATTACTCTAATGTGATTGACTGAAGATTTCAGCTGTGTTACTTACTTTTTGAGTATGTCTATATCTTTGATTTGGAGTTTTTCATCTCTTAAGCTTCCTCACTTAGTCCCCTCATTAAGTCTTCTTTTAGTTTCATTTTTCCTTTTAGTAATTGGTATTTTTTTTCTAGGATTTTAACGTGCTCCCAATCCTAGGCCCATTTAAGAGGAGTGGTGGGTTTGAGGTAAAAATTTTCTAGTTTTATTCTTCATTTTTGAAAAGCTTCTTCTGGATCTCTGAAATGAGATTCCCTGCAGGAAAGCAAATTAGGTCTCCAAGTGGATATTCCTTGCAAGTCAAAGAGTTGGGCTGGTCACCACCCCTATGATGAACATCTTCTTCCAGAAAGCTTCTGCCTAGAGCCTTGTTTTGCTGTATCCTTTGGATTTTGACTCAAGGGCGCTGATCTGGAACCTGTTGAGGTTGCACAGCAGCCCACTGGATTGTTGAAGTGCAGTGCTGAGTTTCCATAGATAGCTCTTAGGGTCCTGGAGGTGCAGGGTGTACCTGAATGTGTCTGCTTATGTGCAATGTTGGAACCTAAGATCTTTAGTGGTAGGTATAGACCCAAGTTATCTGGACCTGTAGTTATGTGATGTGACTGGGCTTTTCCAGACAGGGTTCTTTGGGAGTGTCTTGCGTTTCTGGCGAGCCTGGAACCAAGTGCCTAGGTTGCGGATGACTGGGTGTGGTATCTTCCTAGTGGGGATTCTATATGGTACTTTCCTGGATGCCTGCCAGTCCTCAGGCCAGAGGCTTGGGCTGGTGCATTGGCTTGGTAGGGGCTATTCCAAACTGAGGCTGTTCCAGATGGGGTTCCTCCTCAGGGCTGCCCTGGGTGCATGTTGGGGCCTAGACCAGTTTAGGTCTGGGCCCACTATTCTCTGTATTTTAGGCTTACAATGGGATGCCATGGAATGCATATAGACAATAAAATACTTCTTGTGGTGATGTAAATTACCATATATATCATTGAGCAGAGTTACTTATGATGAGAGCTGCACAAATCATATCATTTAACAGACGTTACTAATGATATCACTTACCAGCTGGAGCTGCAAATTCACAAGATCTCTAGATCATTGGTGATACTCTCCTGCTTCTTTCTGTCATTTGATGAGCATCCCCCCTCCTCTCCTCTCCCTGCACCTCCAAACCACTTTATTCTCTGTGCTTGTATGTTTGATATATGTATTTTAGATTCCACACAGACATGCTATCATGCAACAATTTTATTTTATTGGTCCTAGCATACAGTCTTCTAGGACGGCAGTCTATCTATGTTGTGTCAAAGGGCACAATCTCCTCATTCAAGTCTGAGTAATATTTCATTGTGTATACATTGCAAAAATGTATAATGGTCACGTTTTCTTTATTCAGACCTCTGATGGACACTGACATTGTCTCCATATCCTGACTATGTGAATCATGATCCTGGCTTTGCAAATCATGTGGATGTTGATGTTACCTCTTTGTGATACATTCACACAGGGGGTGTCAGAGCCTGCTGACAATCTTAAATTCCCAGTGAACGCTCGGCAGCGAAGATGCTTAAAAAAGAAAACACTTACACATACACACACAAGGAAGCTTCCTTTTTCCTATGTCTTTCCTTATTTTTGGTCAGGTTCTCCTTATATTTTCCCAGAGTGTTTTTCTAACATTAAGAAGCCAAAACAAGTCCCCAGAATACACCATGGTTCTCAGGCAAGCATAAACATTTCTAAGTTCCCAGCAAACTATTAAAAACAACACCTGTTTAGGTCGCAGATTCCCAGGTTCCCAGCTATTTCCTGATACATGTGGTCAGCTGCTTCTCCACAGAATTCTTTGCTCCCCTTATCTTAAGCAGGTCAAGAGCAGATCATGATTCATGGCATGAGCCACATTTGTGTGCATGCGCACACATGGGGGCACACATTCATTCCACTTTTACCTTTTAGGAACCGTCATAGTGCTGTCTGCAACAGCTGCACCAACTTATTTTCCCACCATCAACATAGGGAGCTCCCTTCTCTCCACACCGACAACAAGGTTGTTACATATTTTATCATAAGAGCTCTCCCTGGGAATAGAAAATGGAAACATGATTTTTGCCGGGTTGGGTCTCTATTCAATGAGAATATGTCCCCATGTTTACCATCCAGGAGACTAATGCGAGAATCTATATGTGATCTTCAAGATTCTTCATGGTCTGGCTTCTGTCCATCCCCCTTACACATTTCTTCAACCATTTCTTCAGAAATAGGTTTGCTTAATGTTTTTATCTTTTTGTTTTGTTTTCCAGTACTGGGATCAAAGTTAGGGCCTTGTGCACAGCAGGTAAGAGCTGTACTACCGAGCCACACCACAGACCTTCATTTGGCCAAAGGAAAGTTAAACACTTTGTTTCTACCGGTGGCACATTTATTTTTCTTTTGTTATAGAAGATGTATTTGTATTACTGGTTGGTAAAAGGTATTCGATTTTTTTTCCTTATTCAAAACAGATATTAAGTCAAGTCTGGGCAAAAGAGTTGAACAGAATTACTGGAAATGCAAATAAATGAATGTGGAGTTGCTTTGGGGCTAGTGATCAGAAGTGAGTGCTGCACCCAGATGGATTTATTGTCTAGGCCCATGAGATGAACTTTTATTTGATCAATACTTAGCTGAGGAGTTCTGCCTATCAAAAAAAAAAAAAAAAACCCTGAATCTGACTCTTAAGCCAGCGTGCAGTGAGGTTGGTAAACATCCAGGCCAAGAGTCTTTTAATCTTGATTTCTCCTGATTCCAAAATGAAAGGTACTATGTAAAACTCTCTGTAATAGAGCAAGTTTTCATATCCTGTGATCATTTTAGCACAAATGTGTCCAGAAATGATTGAGGACGTGATGAAGCACAGCTCTAGAGAAGGTGAGTGTGGCACAAGCCTTGTGGCAGCATCTTGCAAAATGAGCAAGGGGTCTGGTGGGCAGCGTCCTCCCTCCATGAGGGTTCTGGCTGCACCAGAACTTCTCAAACTGCAACAGCACTTTGGTTCATGGGCTTTGGGGGACCAGAGGCCCCAACAGTATCCATGGAATAAAGCCCACTTTACCATGATGAATCATCTTTCTGTGATTTTGAATGTAGTTTCCTAGAACTTTACTAAGGACTTTTGTGTAGATTTTCATCAGGGATATTGGTCTGTACTTTTCTTTTTTTTTTTTTTTTTCCGGTGAATCTTTGTTTCGTTTGATAACAAAGTTATGATGGTCTCATAAAAACTTTTCAGAGAGTTACCTCTTTTTCAATTTCCTGGAATAGTTAATAAAGAGAGATGTTAGCCCCTCCGCTGGGTCTTGGGCTTTTCTTCTTTAGAAGGCTATAAATTTCTATAAGGATTTCAGTGCCTGTTATTGGGCTGTTTAGGATTTCAATTTCATCCTGCGTTAATTTAAGGATGTTGTATGTGTCTAGACATTTGTTAATGTTTTCCATATTATCTAATTTAAGGGAGCATATTTTTTCCAAAATTTGTTCTGATAATTCATTTGATTTTCACAGGATTAGTGGTGATCACCACATTTTTACTGATGACTTGTTGTTTTGCTTCAATTGTCTCCCTTTTTTTAAAGAGAGAGGAAGAGAAAGAGAGAATTTTCTTTCTTTGTTTATTCATCTGGCCTTCATTTCTCTGATATTTGTGTATGTGGTGCTGGGGTTTGAACCCAGGTCCCTGCACATGCCAGGCAAGTGACTGCGAAGCCACTGCTCCAGCTTCCAATTCTTTCCTTCTTTTAGTGAGATCAGCTGGGGATCTTTTAATTTTTTCTCAGAGAAAGTGCTCTTTGTTTTGTTGATTTTTAGTATTTTTTCTTCTCTATTTCATTGATTTTAGATCTGATAATATTCCCTGTGTTCTTCTGGCTTGGGGCTTATATTGTTCTTCATTTTGTAGGGATTTGAAGTAGAGCAGAAGGTTATTTATTTGATATTTCTCCTGGTTTTTACGTTAGGTACTTAGTGTTGTAATTTTTCCCCTTAAGAATGCTTCCAGCTATCCCTGTATATTTGATATGTTGTTTCTTCATTCTCATTCTCTTCCAAGAATTTCTTCATTTCTCCTCTCATGTCTTACTTGGATTAATTCTTCATTCAATAGAGTATTATTCAATCTCGAGGTATATAAGTGTTTACTTTTATTATTTTTGCTATTAATTGCTAGAGTCATGGTGTTGTGGTCTATTAGGATACACAGAATAATATTTACTTTTTATATTTGCTGAGATTTCCTTCATGAACTGTAAAATATGATCTATTTTGTAAAAGAATCAATGCACTGCTGAGAAGAAGGCACATTCAGCCAATTTGGGATGGAATATTCTGCAGATGTCTGTTAAATCCATTTGAATTATGGAGTTGTTTAGGCTGGATCTCTCTTTATTATTTTGTGTGGGTATTTTTTTATTTATTTATTTTTTGCATTGCTGATCTATCTGTTGGTTTTAGAGGAGTATTAAATTCTACTAGTATTATCATTTTGAGGTCCACAAGTGTTTTTTCATGGAGCAATTTTCCCACTATTTGGGGGCACTGGTGTTTAGAGAGTCCTTATTTACTATAATTATTTCTTCTTGCTGTTTTTCCCCCTGTACTAGGTTGTAGT
Source organism: Aplodontia rufa (assembly GCA_004027875.1). Taxonomy (NCBI): domain Eukaryota; kingdom Metazoa; phylum Chordata; class Mammalia; order Rodentia; family Aplodontiidae; genus Aplodontia; species Aplodontia rufa. The sequence goes on along the minus strand of PVKS010016510.1, from coordinate 23,136 downwards.
GGCCTTCTTTATCCCTTCTGATTTTAATTTTTTGTTTGAAATATATGTAAGTATTGCAACTCCAGCTTCTTTTTTTGATTTTATGCCTGGTATTTTTTTTTCATTTCTTTAACCCTCAATCTATAAATGTCATTGGCTGTAAGGTGAGTCTCCTGTAAGCAGCATATGATTGGATCTTGTTTATTTTTCTTTTATCCAATCCACTAATTTTTTCATTGGTATATTGAGACCATTAACATTCAGTATTAAGACAGTTATGTGGTTGTGGTTCTTAGTCCTTATGTTTTATTAGTGAGTTTTGTGTTTTCTTGGTTGTCTTTTGAAAGCATGTAATTTTATTGAATTTACTATGTGGATTTTTCAGGAGTGTTTGTTCTTCTGTCTAGAGTTTATCTTTGAGGATTCTTTGTAATGCTGGTTTTCTGTTCATGAATGCTGCAATTTTAATCTTATCATTAGATATTCTCATTTCCCTATAAAATTTAAAGCTGAGTTTTGTGCAGGATGTAGTCATTCAGACTTTTTTTCCCAGAATTCCTTGCTTCTAGAGTCTGAGCTGAAAAGTCATATGTGATCTTTATTACTTTGCCTCTGAATGTAATTTGACATCTCTCTTTTGTGGCTTTTCTTACTCTTTCCTTGATTTCCCTGTTATACATTTTGAATAAGATGCACCTTGGTGAACTCATTTGATTAGGCCTAATGAGTGTCCTGTATGCTTCCTGGATGAGCATATCTGATTCTATTTTTATATGGGAAATTTTTGTTTAACTATTACATTGACTTTATGAATTCTTTATGTCATTCATTTGTAATTCATTTCCTTCTTGTACCTTAAGTACTCCCAGATAGTTTTGTCTGATTTCATCCTGTACATTTTGAAAATCCTGCTTATGCTGTGTGAGTTCTTTTTTTCCTTTTTTTCTTTTCATCCAGATGTTCAATCTAATTCACCCTGTCCTTGTTGTTGGATGTTCTTTCTTTAAGAGCTAAGGTTTTGTTTTCCATTGAAGTCAGTTCATCATTAAATTCTTCCACTTTTCTTCTAATGTGATTCAAAAATTAAGCTCTGCTACTAGATTTTCAGTATGTCTATTTTTTTATAATAATGTTTTTCATCTCTTGAGTTTTCTCAGTCCCTTCATTGTATTTTTTGGGGGTTCAGTATTCCTTTTAGAAATCAGCTCATTGATAATTTATTCTAGGTTTTCATCCACAAGGAGTCCACTCCCTATCTGTGGACTCCTTGTTAGGGGAGTTGTGGGTTGGAGGCAAACATTTTCTAGATTTATTCTTTATTTTTGAAGAGCTTCTTCTTGATCTCTGAATTGTGATACCCTTGGGGAAGCAAGGCAGGTTCACAGGTATTTCTTCCTTGCCAGTCAAATATTCTGGCCAGATACCACCTCTTTCATAACTACCTTCTTCCAGAAAGCTGCTTCTGCCTGGTGCTTCCTTTTGTTCACATTTTGGATCTAGGCTCAAGGTCACTGATCTGAAACCCCATTGTCCTGGGTACCTGCTGGGTTGGGACCAGAAGAGATCTAGTCTGGCAGGTTGGGTGTCAGGTGGGCAGGAACTGCTCCAGGTGGTGATCCTCCTTCAGTCTGTCCTGAGTATGTGCTGGGACATGGACCAGAAGAGCCTGGGCTGATCCCTCAGCTGGGATGGTGCTGCTCTGGATCGGGTTCCTATCTGGGTTATCCTGGTGCCTGCTCCTAGGACTAGAAGGCACTTAGACCAGTATTTTGGGTGCTTTGTGTGTGAAGATCCTCCTTATTTCTATCCTGGGCATGTCTGGGGGCCCAGACCAGATGAGTCCTGGGTCAGCCCTGCAGCTGGGAGGAGGCTGCTCTGGGTAGGATTCCTATCTGGGGGTGTCATGTGCTTGTGCCAGGCTGTGCCCTTCCTGCCTCTTTTTTTTCTGTTTCAAGTTAGTTTGGTGCATGAATGGTATCTGCCAAAAGCTAAAGTGTGGGACAATGATGCAAGAATGTTAGATGTGTATTAACTGTGAGGTGACAATAGGCAGCTAGGGTGTGGCTAGGGGATGTAAGTCACTGTGGGGTGTCTTTGGGTTTACTTTTTATTCCTTGTAAACAACACTCACTCCATCTCTGCTTCCTGATTGTTACATCCTGAGGTGCTTTCCTCTGCTACGTCCTTCTGCCATGATGTTCTGCCTGTCCATAGGCCCAGAGCTATAGAGTAGGATGGTGTTGGTCTGAACATCTGGAACAATGAGTCAAAGTAAACTTTTCCTCCCCTACATTGTTCTCATGCTTTTGTTCACAGTGAGCAAAAACTTACCAATGGATGTCTGTTTAACTTGGAGTTTTTGTGGGGAGGAGTTCCAATTTAGTTGCCTTCTACCTCCTTCTTTATTTACTCATTTCTTAAAGCCTTGAATAAATCAATTAAATGACTAAGTCAACACTGCAAAAAGAAAATCTGCTAAAATGATTTTAGGACCATTTTATTATCATCATTTCTCTTCAGGTAAACTTTATATGCATAACTGAATTGCAAATCATTGAAAAGTTCAGTCATTTGGAAGAAATAATTTTTCATAAAAATTCTGTCTTTTCTGTGGTTTAGGAATTTGAGGATAGTTGAATGGTGTGGCTCTGATTCTCTCATAAAGTTCATTTTGATGTGGTCTTACTGGGGCTAGATTGTCCACTTGAAGGTGATCCTTCCTCATGGACATAAGGCCTGATATTCCTTGAACAAAGACAGGACCACTTGGATGCCTTCACAGTGGGTCTGTCTTCATTCAGAATGAATTATCCAGCAGATTATGGAGAAGCTGCTATCTACTTTTGGATGCAACTTTAGATGTTACTTAAATTGACTTCACTGTATTCTGTTGATAATGGCTCTTATACATTGATAAACTATTGACAGGGAGGTATAAATAACAGGAGGGTATCAATAACAGGATAATTTCTGACAAAATCAGAAAATGACAACCACAAAGTAAAGCAGATGCTTAACTTCTGCCTCTTCCCAGGCAATCCGCCTCCACAACTACCTATTTAAGTAAATGTTACATAAGATACTTATTTTCCTATTGGAGAACTTTACACATATGGAGATATATACTCTGTGTTTATCTGAGAATCATCTATACGTATATCAGTATCTCATCTTGTCAGTGGCAAGTACTATTTAATTCTATGTATGTGTTTAAATTTATTTACGTATTCTCATAAAGGAAGTTTATTTTGAGTTTCCAGTTATTTTTCAAACTGCTATGTACATTCTTGTACATAATTTTTCATTTTTATCATATGTTTTGCTGGAATAATATCTAGCAGCTAAATTACTAATCATATGATAATTGGGTATTGAACTTCACTGAAATAACCGCATCTTTCTTCAAATGGGTTCTACCAAATTATCTTCAGCAAACAAAACATGCAAGTTAAAGTTGCTACTGAGGTGACTTTCTCTTAATTACAGCTATATTATGAGAAGTTTCTGGGTCCCTTTTAACAGACAACACAGCATGTGCTTGTTGGTATCAATCTGAGGCAGAAGCCACGGTCTTCTGGGATGAACAGTGTGTAATCGTATGAGTTGAAGTCCCTGTGCTAGATCACACACAGTACCAAGAGCTGCATAAGAATGCCTGGAAAGCCAGTGTGGAGCACGGTGGCAATCCATGTCGCATTTTGCTCAAGTAACAGCAATGACCACTGCAGTCAACAACATTTGGTCTCTAGTCTTGAAACCCACTTCCTGGTGACAGAGAACACCATTAGCTGGGATAGCAAGTTCAGCAATGCAGGGCAGTGATTTATTGGTGAAAGTAGCTGAACAGTTTTGGTCTAAGAAGGAGGGAGAGCATAGCCTTGATAAAGTGAAGGGGATGAAGGGAGGAGCATTCACTAAGGGGAAGGTGGACAGCACAGATGAGAAACTGAAGCCCCCTGAGTCTTGGATTCCTGAACCTATGGGAGGGAATATTAACTTATCCTGCTGGCTCACTGTCCCCTTCACTTGCTGGGCTTTGGTCTAACTTAACTTGCAGCACGCCCAGGTGCTCGTGGCACCTGGACAATGGTGAGACCATTAGTAATTTTCAAATTAGTGTTTTCCTCAACAGCAGGTTCAGGGTAGAAATACGGCCTGAGGGGCTCAGTGAATTTGGTTTTGAAAGTGTGAAGAATGGTACCTTGAGTCACATTGTAGAATGCAATCAACCCTTCCTCATAATCCAGAAAGATGCCCAACCTCAGCACAGCTCCTGAAGCACAGAGAATTTCCTTTTGGTAAGGGACTGGGAGGCGCATGGATCTACGATTTCTCTGGCACAGAGTCCAGAGACCACTGTGGGGTTTAGTGGAGTTGTACTCTCCTTTGCGGTTCAGGGACTCTACACAGAGCCCCACTCTCCACTTTTTGTCTCCTGCTACGTCAACCTCCCAGTAGTGCTTGTCACTGGAGAAGCTGTTCTGACCCAGCACCGCTGGCATGGTATCAAATCGCTCAGGGTTGTTTGGGACTTCCTTCTTTGTTATCACGGATTTCACACTTTTCCTGTCAGCTGACACCTCAAGGGAAGGGTGAGCAGTGTCTAGATCCAGTGTTATGTCTTCTGCAAAAGGAAGGAAAATTAATTGTAGGACTTAAACTAGGACCACCCAGACTGTAAGGCAGAGGCAAAATAAGGGTTAGAAAAGCTGGTCAAATTTGAAGGTTCTTTTCATAAATACATGTAGGAATTATGAACCCTATCTGTCTGCCATTCCCATGAGGCCATTCCATATCCAAATACCAAATTTTCCTGAGGGAAAATATCCAGAAACTGTTTCACCTCTGCAACAGGCAGATGGTATTCATCACAGGTTCCAAAGATGTGTGGAAAGTTTAGGATGTCCATGGCAACTGCTTGAGATAAGCCTTTCACAATAATGGAAATCTCAGGACATTTCTTTAGTACTTAAGCAAGGACTACCCACCCACTGTGGGTGGATTTAAAGGAAGGCAAAGGGACAGAGGTGTTCTGTAGAGACAGGCACACGCATAGCACAGAGACAGGGGCATGCCCGAGTGTCCACACAGTAGGTCAGTGGGCACGGGGAGGAGACCAGCCAGAGGCAGCCCAGGGAGCACAGGAAAAGGTTCAGCAGGAGTCTGTCTTCAGGAATTGGCCTTTTATGGATGAAGTGTAGAGCACAGGGAGGAGGAAGTGCTGGAGAGAATGTTCTAGGCACTCTTTGCTGAGGGTTGACAGTATGGAGAGATGACAGCAGCCACAGGGAGGTGCTAAGCCTGCAGAGGAGGCTGTTCTCTGCCTTTCCTAAAAGACAAATGATGGTGCAGGTGAAGGTTGAGGAGGAGAACATGAGTGACAGGAGAGAACTGATCTTTCAGGAGAAGAGAGTGATGGAAAACTACCCTCTCTCTTCTTGGATCTGCAGAACCTTGTGGTTGTGGTGCTTGTGGAGTTAGCATAGAGCAAGGACTTACTTCTGATTTACCTAGAAATCTCATTGAGATAAGGGGACACCATGGCATCTCTGCTTTGTATGGCAAATGCATTTAGTCTCTTCTAAAATGAAACCTTCCCCAGTCAGCAATTTAGCTCTTATTTAACAGGAGATATATCTAGAATCAAATTATAGTTATAGTTCTAATGTGCTACATATGGGCTGGGGAAAAGAAAAACTTGTTTTCCAACAGAATTGATGGAAATGCCGATGTGATTGCCAATATAAGTCCTTCTCCCCACACAGTATACACTTCGCACTTACCTGCAAATTCTCGAAATTCTTTCAGACCTGTAATTGATGAAGATGTTCAAGGTTAGCAGGGTGACTGAGAAGGACAGGGCAGCTATAGTAAAGGTGTAGGGAATGGAACTTGGGGATCTTGGCATTACTTACCCTTTTCTCCTAGGAATCTTCTTTCTTCTGCAGCAGTGAATACAAAGAGGTCAGTGCTCTGAGTGATCACAGGACATATTTAGAATTTACCTTATGATAGGAACACATGACTTACCAAGTTCTTTGCTAATTTTAGCTAAAACAAACAGACAAAACAGAGACATATCAATTTATAATATTCCAAGACATTGGATCCTTATCTTTGATCTTAAAAGACTCATAGGGCATCACTGAGTAGTTGGAACACATGTCTGTACCCAAAGCCTGAAGGGTCAGCTGCCTTAGACTTGCTCAGGAGACACATTAAGTTGCCAGTGCTCATGTGACACTGAAGGTCATAGAATTTGCTCCTTAAGTCACTATCAGAAGCTATCACTGCATTCATTCATTTATCTTCATGAGATAAATGAGAATCTATTCATCACATTTCTAATATCAGATACAAAATATTAAAATCTTTTAACATATGTATAATATTTTTAATTCGTAAAGCTAAAAAGACCTCCCAATAATATTAATTCATGAACTTGTCTATTTTTTGTGAACTTTTAAAAATATTTTTCATGAAATTAAATATGTTTGTTCCATAATTTATTGCCTACATGGCATTTATTTTTTATAAATAATGATTAGTGAGTAGTATTTTCTGTTATGGATTTAAATATTGATTTTTCTTATATTGATAATAGCTGATATGGAAAAGCAAAGACCATTTATATTTCTCATCTCTGAGACTATGTGAGACAAAAATAAGGAGAAACAAAGGATATTTATGGAATGATCTGATTATTCTGTCAGTGGAGAAAATTAAAACTTTGGAACAATTGTTTCAAAATGTGGATTAAGGGAATGAAAGGACCAGCAAGTAGGAAAATGAGAAGGTAGAAATTTCATGGTGTGGGCTGGAGTGGTGGCTCAGTAGTAGACTGCTTGCCTGGCATGCACAACTTGGGTTCAAACCCCAGCACCACATACAACCCAGCTGGAAAAAAAATGAAAAATAAAATTCTCTCTCTCTCTCTCTCCTCTCACTCAATTTCTCCCTCTTAAAAAAAAGAAAGTTAAAAATTAATGGCATGGGGATATATTTTGGCAAGGAATGATAAAAGGAAAAGCAAAAGTATTTTGTTTGGTAAAGTCATATATTGCCTAAGCTCTGAGATTGGATTTAAAAACGAGGGCAAAACAGGATGTAAACAATTTGTCAATGTCTAAGTAAGCTGCAGATGGTTTTTGAAAGACCAATCTTTCTAAATTTGAATGCGTGGTTTAGTTGGCTAGAATCAGCTCATTTTAATTGAGGTTATTTAATGGATTTTCAAATGACAATGTTTAATTTGTTGATACATAACCAGAATCTAATTCTGTATGTTTGAAGCAGTAAGGGATTTTAAAAACACTATCTTCCCTTACTTATGAAGATAATTTGTTATATTTCCACTACATGTGGAAATGCCTTCAAATAATTAGGTTATGTTTAATTTCTTATTTCAAGTCTTTTAAATTACTGTTTCATAAATACTATTATATAAGCAACTGCTATTTTAGAATATCATTGTATATTTTTAAACTAACATCCATCTAGAGATGTATGTACAGCTGTATGATAAATATGCATGTTTGAGTTTCATAGAATTGTTAAAGAAAAGTTTGTAGAAGTAGAGTTATGTAGGTTTGGTACAGACAATGTAGCTTAAAAGTACCCTCTTCTGAAAGTATACATTACACCTGGACCTTAAACATAAAATCACCAGTGGAATTTCAGCATGTCTGCTATTTTTATTTGGTCTGCTTCTGTTTGCTCTCCATAAAAAAAAATTGATACTGTGTATGAGATGCATTTTTATATGTTTGTGGTCATTAGCACTGTTTCCTAAATTTATAAAACATCTAAAGTTCTCCTTTGATTTTGGTCAGTGCTGCTAACCTATGTTGACCTGTACTTAATTACCCTATAGTCATGGATTTGAACTGTGTGTGTCTGTGACGCTAGTTACTACTGGCTTCTGTGTATACAGATTATTTCATGCTCTCCAAGTGTACAAGACTTGTGAAAAGTCAGGGTTAGAAGTGAACTTTATTCAGTTGGTGAGCTACAAACTAAAATGGTCAGTAGCAATAAATTTCCAAGTTATATAAAAAGATAATTATGTGGGGATTTATTTATGTTGTATAATATTTTGTAACTGGAGTAATAGAAATGTATTTATGGAAAGAAAATATGGAGAACACATTTTTTTTAAGGTTAGCACTGGGCAAAATGGAAATATTTTGTCAATTTTTCAACTTTAGGAGAGGTGAGAGGACATCAAAATCCCAGGGCAAAGGCCCCTTAACCAGGCACATGGGAACACACAGATCTACCATACTGCAACAGCTTAATTGTGATACATTTCCAGGCTTGGGGGGATCTAGAAAGGGGCACAGCCCTCCTTCCTGGGACCTCGCAGCCCATCTCCTCTAGTGGAACTGTGAGTCTTGGTGGTCCTATTATGTACAGTGGAGCAGACCCACTCTTGCCGGGTGGAGAGCCCATTCTGTCCTTTGGGATGAATCTCTGTTTCTACGCAGTGGTGAGCTGTATTTAGAGTGGATGATGAAGAGCAAGATAATGCTAATGTTACAGTGACTCGGGGGAGGGATCCTGGACTAGGAAATTATATAGCTACATCTTTTTGCTGAATATATGAACATCTTAAAACTTGAAGACAGTACTTTTTGAGGAATATATGCATATTTCATCAGGTTCATGGATTTATCCCTCCCTTAACCATTTTCTGGACACTAGTGGAATTATCTTAAGAACATATTAACAGATTTACCTTCCTAAATAGAGTATAAATTTCAGTTTGCGATGCCTAAACAAAATTTATCATATACATTCCTGAGTGTGACTGAAAACCAAACATGCAAAAAATTAGTCACATTATAACTATCAAACAGAGCTCAGGTGTGGATGATCTATAACTGTCTAAATGAAAAATAAATGAGACTTACCATTCCGTTCTCCTATGTCAGCTGTATATATACAGATAAAAAAAAAGAAAAACAATCTTAATACAGTTCTATCTGCTCTTAACCACAGCAAATCTACCCTAGAATTTGGTCTCTAGTTGACAACATAGACCCTAAGAGCAAAGGCTTTGCGGTATAAATTTTGTCTGACACAGAGAAGAACTTGTATTTACTTAAAAAGAAAACAAAACATAAAGTGAATAATACACTTTGATTTGTGAATCTATTTACCTGGCAATACACAGAATATTCAATGTGCCCATTCAAGGTTTTATGATTTTAGGTGAAGCCCCAAAGCTGGGAAAATAAGTGACAATTATTTATCAACTCTCTATCCTAAACCAGCTTGTGATTATCAGTTCATCAGAAAAGTACTAAAGGGGATACCTGGTAAGTTACCAGGAGCAACTGGAGTAGAGAAGCTAATGAGAACGATGCGTGTCCTCAGAGCAGACACGACTTCCAGAGAGTTCTCAGAGGGGCTGCTTCACTGGTGAACCATTGAGGATGAGGTGTTTTGCTCTCCATTAAAATGCTACATCCCTTGTTTGAAGAAAAAGGAAAGTTATCTCTTATGGAGCTTCAGAAATAATGAGCTTCCTGTAGCACATCTTTTATTTTATTTTATTTTATTTTATTATTTATTTATTTTTTCCTGTAGCACATCTTGAAGTGTTTTAAAACTGCCAGTTCTTTGGCCATCCTGGAGCCTGGGGTCTGCACTGCTGGCCTTCATCTTAGTGCCCACCTCATGCCCCTTTCTCCTGGGGATGAGCTCTCCATGTGCGCTTAAGGCCATTTGGAATTTCCCTGCTCTTCCATTCAACTGTCTCACATTAACTATCCTTTAGAGCATTTCAGATATCCAGGGTCAACAGATGTAATCAGAAGCTTATTTGGAAGCCTTAGAAGATTAATTCCCATGTCTCTCAGTGCCATATTCACCAAAAAACATTGTTTTTCAAAATGGCAGTGAATCATTTGACTAAATGTGGCCAAAGGACGCAAAGTCGAATACACCATTGTTGCTGGCTTCTGAGAACATCTGCAGCACTCTTGCTATAGGCAAGAATCACCCCCTTTGACATCACTCTATGTCCTTCAGAAAGGCTTCCAAAGTATTTCTAATTGTAGACATTTGAGGCCTAAATTATCTAAGAATTTCAGTCCCCCATTATGTGCCCCAGAGCTACCACCTCCTCACACCTCCTATGCAGCTTCTGGTTCACCCAGGATAAAACCACTGAAGACAAGTCAGATGCAGATTTGCAGAGAGGAATTGTAGGAATCTGCCTCAGCTGAGGGGCATCTCTGTGCTGATGTTCTTAAAGGTCAATTCTGTCTCTTGGTGTGATCCTCTGTTTCCCCTATAAATATTGTCCAGTGACTTTATGTCCCTTTTAATTAAGACTGGCAAATTAAACATGCTCTTTGGAAACTCCACTATTCCTTCTGAAGTCCTGTGCAGTCTGATTGGGTTCCCCATGGGCAGGTTTTCTCCTAGGCTGTTTCTGACTCTCAGAGCTCAGATGGAGGACAAATGGCCACATAAGCATTTGACTTCAGCCTGCATCAGAGCTGCCAGACTCTATTTCAAATTGTACAAACCAACCCCATGTCTTGATCTTTCTGTAAAAATCAGTGACAGGCTCTATTTTATTTTTAAAGGGTAAATTATATTTCTGAGAGAAAAGGTATGTTTAAAATTACTAACTTATATCTTCACCTATGTGGCCAGCCAATTACAATACATTGGTTTCAGTAAGATGTTTACAGAGCAATGCCCGTTACTTATCAGGAGTCTTCATTGTCTAATTAACACTTCAAGTGTTAATTAGACTTGTCAAAGCATTGGTTTTCATAGTAACACATTGTAAAACGGCTAAATTAGATTAAACAAAAATGGGATAAGCATTTCTAAATGGGCTCACTAATTTTTAAAGTTAAAATACTCAACCATCAACTACTAAATTTATATTTAATTGTTCTGGGTTTTCTAAATTCTATAAAACAACATACATTTGGGTCTATTAAATGTGTTTTTAGAAGTTGGCAAATGGCAAGACAGTTTTAAGGTTGTTTTGCTTTCAGGCCAAAACAAAAAGCAAGGTGATTAGGAGTTAAAATTCTAACAGCTATAATGCTATGTGCAAGGAGTACAAAAAGTTTCATCTGTGTTTTAATTAACATACGACAAAAAAACTAAAAATTTTCATCTTATTACAAAGGAGTAATTCATCTAAATTCAAAATTTTCATAAGGATATTTTCAAAATGTAAATTTAAAGAAGATGCATCAAGTGGAATAAAGAAGATATGAAACATAAGCATTAAAATGTGTGTTTCTGGAGGAGACAGTGAAAAGAGAACAAAACTAAGGATGTCTAAATTGCAGAAAGTTTGTGGCTGTTGAATCTCAGAAAACATGTATGAGATTAAGTTGGCTAAAATTAGCACAATCAGTCAAAATTATTTAAGAACTTTTCTAAGGTCAAATTTTAATGTACTGATATAAAATAAAATCTAAACCATAGATTTGTTTTTACATATTGAGATACTTGGTAGAATCCATTAGATTTCATGACTTAGAGAAACTTATCCTTAAAGGCTTGAGTTTTTTTTTTTAATTTTTTAAAAATTTTTTTTATTTTATTTTTGAGCAATCTTACAAGATTTTAACAAAATAATATAAAATGTGTATATATTCTGGATATTGCATTTATCCCCAGGAGTGAGTTTTTTACCTGTTTGAAAGGTTTTTTTTAAATGATTACTTTGAAACTAATTAAAAATAACCTATCATTTTAGGTTATTACAATAAATTTGATACCCTAAATATAGTTGATGAAAGATATGTATACATCTGATAGTGTTTTCTTCAGCCTTGTCTAAATGTTCTATAAAAGTTTATAAAATTAAACTTTATGTAGTTTCATAGGCAAGGTAGTCAGTGATTATCAATAGTTACCTACAAAATTTTCTAAACAGGTATGGAAATTTAAATGCATTTTTGAAAGATAATGAGAGCCTGATATGTTTAAAGGTTCACAATGTGGAACACGGAAACATTTTGCCACATTTTCCACAAAAAGAAAGTTATCTTTCTTACTTTTGTTGGTTTCACGCTTCACATGAAATATTGTATTGTGTTATTTGTCAAGAGCACCACATCACCTCAAATAATAAGAGACAATAAATTCTAGGTGACTTTTGGGAAGATATTTTCCTCCTCCTAGTACTCAGCCCATAAGGAACTTGGGGAAGTTCCTCACTCTGTAGGGGATAAAAGCTGATTGGAGCTGCTCTGTGGTATTCCTACTCCCCTCAGACACCTGATCTTGTTAGATTGTCAGGAAAGCCTCACTTTCTTTGAAACTTTTGTCTCTCATTCCAGTCTCTGTGTGTGATAGGTAAGCATGTCTCTCACACTTTGAAACCTCCCACACCTGGGAACTATACCAGTATCAATACATAAGAAGGCAACGTCTCATGGATTGACACCTGCCTTCTCCACTTGACATCCATCTTCTTGCTCTATGACACCTTGGATTCCAGGAACAAGTTTGGATCTCCTGAACCACCAGGAATGAGAGGAGGCCACCTCCTCACTGGACAAGGCCCTGCCTGACCTCTGAGATAAGGATGGACAGGGCACACCTGATCAAGAGCTCCTGCTTTTGCAGCTTTGCAAAACCCTAAAACTTATCCACAGTCCCCCTTTCTATAAATCCTCAAAATCCTTCTCAGTCCCTGAAGACAGGGCTGAGAACACGGGACCCCAGTCTTCTCATTGTAGACACACTCATCAGAGATGCTTTTCAAGTATATCAAACAAAAATAAAAAGGAAAACAAACGCACTGAGTGTCATCAATCACATTATATCACAATGCAAACCATCCTAATCCAGTTAGAATGGCCATTATCAAAACATCTACTATAAAAAATCGCTTTGAATTTTTGGAGAAGACAGATATTTTGTACATTGTATGAAAGAAGATGAATTGAAAGTAGAAGAGGAACTTCTACAGTGGGGGACAGGAGAGAGGAGATGTGAGGGTAAGGGGAGGGTGGACAAGATCAAAGTGCAATATATGCCTATGGAAAGGCCATGGGGAAGGCCATCAATGTGCAATGACGATTACATTATTCTGCAGCCTTAAATCCTAATACAATTTTATCCATGGCATTTGAGACTTGGAATCTGCCTCCCCTCTGTTCCTTCCTTTTCTGTCTGGTGGAGTTGGGGGTGGTAAAATACCTCCTGTCTTTTCAACATTGTATTTTGGAAGCACAGGGCTTGCTGATTTCACAGGCTGAGGGCTGGAAAGGGATTGTGCTCTGGTGAATCACACCTGGACTCCTGTCCACGTCTTACTTGATGAGATTCTGGTCTTTATACTTTTCCTTTGGTGCTGAGACAAGGCTTTGAAGGTATTAGGATATCAGGATTGAACAGAAGTGTTCTGCATGGGAAAGACAAACATTCTGGAAACCTGGAGCAGAAAATTGTGTTCTCAAAGTCCCCCAAAGTTTGTGTGCTAGAAGCCGTCCTCTACATGGCCATGTTGAGAGTTGGAGCTGTTATCAGGTGATTAGGTGAAGTGGCGAATGTACTCATGCGTATTGCTGGGGTCAGGTTCCTCAATTGTCGACATGCACGTACACAGTTCTCACTTGCTGCGGGAACTTATTTTTTATAAGTTTTGCGACTTGGGAGGCCTAGGAAAGGGCATGGCCACGTTTTTCTGGGGCTCAGTGGACCATCACCTCTACTGGGACTGAGTGCTGCAAGCCCAGTCCCTCAAGGGGAAAGAGGCCATTGTGTCCTTTGGGAATAACAATGGCAGGGCACTTTTCAGTCTGCTCTATGCAGTGGTAAACAGTATTTGGAATTGATGGGTGGGCTTTGAAGACAAAAACCATATTACAGTGACTCAGGGGAAGAACCCTAGACAAGGTGAGTGTATATATTACTGAATATGTGAACATCTTAAACACTGAAGGTAGTACATTTTGAGAAATACATACATACTTCATCCAAGTTCATGAAATTAGCCCTCCCATAACCATTTCCTGGATAGCAGTGAAATCATCAAATTCAAGAACATCAACAGGTTTGTTTTTCCAAAAGACAGTGATCATTAAAGTAGGCAACGCCTCAATAAACTTACCACAATCCTTCTGAAGTGACTCTGAGAAGCAAAAAAGCCAAAAACAATTGTTAAGCATGGAAATAGAAATGCAACTAATGTTCTAAAATCTTAATTTACACACATAAAAGGCTATAACTTTTGCCTGTGCAAAACTTTAAGATAATTTTTAAGATGATTTATATTTCCACTCAATGAATTGAGTGAAGATTAAATAAACACCATAAATCGATTGTGGTTTTTTGGAATCCCAGATGTTGGTATCAAGGAAAATTCTATTTTTTCCTTGAGAATTAATAGCTATGATCCTGATTCTAGTCAAAATAGTATCTGTAAATTGTTTTAAGATATTTAAAATATAAACAATTTAATACTGATTATAACCAACATCTCATAGATACCACATAAGAAATTTGCCTAAGGGTGATTAAAAATTTTTGGAAGATCTGGAAAATAAAAAAATCTCATGATATAATTTAAAAATTTTCAGTACAATCTCATTCAATTAAAATATATAAAAGACAAGCCAATAATTTTTTTCTCCTACATAAACAAAATTAGTAAATGGATGAACAAATTAATCAATCTGGAACCACAGATATCATGTGGAATCTATTTCCTTCAGTGAAACCAGTTTTATTAAGTAAATTAGACCCTTATACTTATAAAATGATATGGGATTAAATAAGATTTATGAATTCTAAGACCAATGAATGAAAAGATAATTAATCATGGGCTGACTCTTAGGCTGTTCATATGGTGGAGTGTGTCTGAAATGATTCTTTCTAACATTCCTCCAGAATATCTTCCACCTATGTTTAATCTGTTCTCCATGCTCAAGAAAATGGGACATTTTTGAAATGACAAACTAACTTTTCACTTCTTTTGCTGGTCACCAGGTTTAATAATTTCCAAGTTTTCTTGTCCAATATTCAGCTTTTTTATTTCTTGGACAACATTCAGTTAAAGATTCTCAGCCTAGAGAGATCTCCATTGCTGGCTGCCTAGGTCTACCTCTGTCTGGGTGCCCTGAAAAGCAGTCATGGGGCCGATGTCTCCCTTCTCTGATGGAACCAGGAGCCAGTACTTTCTGGACTGCAGTGCCTGCTGAACTCCTTTACTGCTCAGCCCCTTCCCCTCCTTCACAGACCCACCCTGCACTACCCCTGCCTCAGCCTCACTGTCACTGCCTCCTCAGCTCCTCAGATAATGGCTGCTCCCTCCCCAACAGGATCCAGGGCCTCCCATCCAGATGCTGTGGGAGGAGTCACTCATCCTCACTGAGGGGTGCTGGGAGGCCTTTAGGGTCACTGCCCACATCAAAACTCTGGAGCTCCTACCTTTCTCCCTCCATGCCAAAGACCATACCCCTTCTATGAATGCTCCATACAGATATTTTCACCTTACCATTATATTATTTTAATTGCACTCTAACACAAATTTAGGTGACTGAAGGAAAACTATTGGATTTTGACTTTGCTATAGCAATAACATAGATTACAAGTTTTGATGTTTGACCACTGACTATGTAAAAGATAAATGTCATTTTCTCTTGTTTTATTACTTGTGTATGTGAAAAAAATGCACAAAAATAATATCAGCAAGTTTTCTTCTGTTCTTAGCCACTGAAAATACATCACATGAAGACTCTGGTTTTTAGACTTCATTTGGTGCGAGAACAAGTCAAGGCTGTGTGTATATTAGGATGGAAGAATTGTTCTGATGTGATGGAGCAGGCCCAGTGCTCCAGGGCAGAGAGGCCACATTGTCCTTTGGGATGAACAATGGCAGGGACACTTTGCTGTCCATCTGTATGCAGTTGTAAACCATATTTTAAAGTGTAGTGTGCAGTTGGAAGAGTAAAACATTACAGAGACTTAGGTGACGGGATCCTGGACAAGGAATTTACATGTGAAAATATTTTATTGAATTTCTGAACATCTTAAATATTGAAGATAATAATTTTGAGGAATACATAAATACTTCACCCAGATTTGTAAATTAAGCCCTCCCATAACTATTTCTTGGACACTAGTGAAATCATCATATACAAAAACACATCAACAGACTAATCTTCATAAAATAGAGTGATTAATTCTAGTAGGCAATGCCTAGCTAAAACTTACCATATTCCCTCCAGAGTTCAGCTGAAAAGCAAAAACATCCCCCAACACACAAAAGTTGGTTATTAAGCATGAAAATCCAAGTTCAACTAATGTTTTAAATAAAATAGTCTACCACATAAAAATCAATGTTCTTTGGTCATGTGAGATTGGTTGTAGTTAAATAGGTTTTAAATATTTTGGGACATAGACCAACTCTCATTTATATGACCCAGAGAGGATAACATTTAGCCTAAGGATTCATTATTACCTACATGAAAATTTAAAGTAATTTTAAACTGATTTATATTTCCACACAATGAATTGAGTGTAGACTAAATAGACATGATAAATCTGTTGTGGTTTTAAGGAATTCCAGATATTGGTAACAGATGTACATCATATGTTTTTATTTTTTTTTATTTAAGAATGAATAACTGTGATCCTGGTTCTATTTAAAATAGTATTGATGATTCATTTCAAGGTATTTGAAAGGGTAAACATTTTAATACTGAGTATAACCAATATCACATTAATACCATTATTATAGATATATTGCAGATAAGAAATTTGCCTAAGTGGTAAAAGATTCAGGAAAATGTTGGAACTTAATTGAAATCATGATGTAATTTAAAATAGGACAGTCTGATTTTATCCCATTGAAAATATATAAAAGGCAAACCAACACTTTTATTTCTCCAACTTGAAACAAAATTAATGAATAGATGAAGAAATTAGTCATTATTAAAAAGAACAAAAATGTCATATTGAATATATTTCCTTCAGTGAAACTAAATAATGATTTAGGAATAAATGTGATTTATAAATGTAAGACCGAACACTGAATGGTAAATAATTAATCATGGGTGACTCTTAGGCTATGTCCTATGCATGGTCTTTTACACTTTCTCCTATTCAACATGGCAGCAACAAGATCATATTAATATATTGGTCCCATGACCTTGAACCACCTGACATCTAGAACTATAGGAAATACATCTTGGATTTAAATACCTCAGGTTATATGTAAATGGCCCACTCTATTGTATTACCAGAGCAGAAAACAGATTAATACAATATGACCAAACTGAATTGTTTCAACTGTAGTTGTATGCTGTTCTAATTCCAGGTATGACTGTTTATTTTCCCTAGTGAAATACTGTTTATTCACATTATTTTAAAGTGATTTTACAAAGTTTATTTATTACAGTCAAGTATTAATTCTAATCTATGAAAATGTCATAAATATTGGAAAAATATATAAATAATGTTTTAAAGAGCAGAACATATATGAAATCCATACTAAATCCAACATAAGTGGTTTCTTTGCATAGGACCATTTGAAGCACTTTTACACTTGGTCAGTCGCTTACCTTGTGGAGGTTCTTTTGCCAGGCATGAATTCTCATCTTAGTCATCTCCAAATCAGGAATAGTGGGATAACTTTTCAAACACCCTAGTTAAATTCCTCCTGTGGAAACTCTTAGAATCTTACCTCCTGTTTAAGGTGAGGTAGGCAATGGGTAAAACATGGGAAGAGTTCCCACTCATACTGTTCTTGTTTGCTTTTACATTAAAGTCTCTGTGCATTTAGCACATGGAAAGTCACACCCTAGGAGAGTCAAGAGGCCATGAAGCCCATGGTATGGCTCCTCACCAGTTACTTAGCATACACACAGCTCTCCCATGTGGCACCAGCTTAGTTTTGATAAGTTTTCAGGCTTGGAAGGCCCTATGAATGGGCAGAACCCTTCACTCTGGGACCCCAAGACTCATCTCCTCCAATGGGACTGTGAATATTGGTGATCCTATTGTGGGTTTTAGAGCAGGTTCAAACTCTCCAGGAGATAGAGACCATGCTGTGCTTTGGTATGATAATGTCAGGGACACTTTGCTGTCTGTCTCTATGCAGTGGTGAGCTGCCCTTGGAACTGAGGATATATGTTGAAGACCAAGTGACTCTTGTGAAGGGTATCTGCACATGGTAATTATACACATTTTCCTGAATATGCGAACATCTTAAAGATTGAAGTTAGCATATTTTAAGGAACACATGCACACACTACATCCAAATTCAGAATTTAGCCCTTTTTATAACCATTCCCAAGACACTGGTAGAATCATCATATTCAAGAAAACATCAACAGGTTTAACTTCCTAAAGGAGAATGATAAATTCCGGAAGGTAACACCTAACTAAAACGTACCGTATTTTTTCCAGTTTTCAGCTGAAAAGCAAACAAGTCACAAAAAATTAGTTTCAAAGCATGAAATTAGGACTGCAACTAATATTTTATAGTGTTAAATTTACTATACAACATAAAAGTCAATAATCTTTGATCATGTTTGATTAATTGTAGCTTAATAGATTGTGAATATTTTGGGCAATAGACCAACTCTATCAGTAAAACTAATGTGAGCTTCAGAGAAGAACATTCAGTCTAATGATCAATAGTTCCCTACATGATTATTTGAGATAATTTTAAGCTAACTTATATTGCTACACAATAAATTGAATGAAAATATGAAGATTAAATAGACATGAAAAATCCATTGTGGTTTTATGGAATCCCAGATTCTGGTACCAGATAAAAATCATGTTTTCTCCACAAGAATTAATAAATATGATGCTTTGGGCTGGAGCGGTGGCTCAGTGGTTTCGGCACTTGCCTGGCAAGCACGAGGACCTGAGTTCAAACCCCAGTACCATGTACACAACAAAGTGTTGGAGTAACTAAGGCCATGTGAAAAACTAAATAAAGTTGTTTCTCTCTTTCTCTGTCTCTCTCACTGTCCCTCTCTCTTTAAAAAAATATGATGTTTCTTCTAGTGAAAATAATATATGTAATTTGTGTGGTATATAAAAGTTTAAACATTTTAATACTGAGTATGATCAATACCATGTTGATACTATGATCATAGATATATTGCAGATGAAACATTTGCTCTAGTGTGATTAAAATTTTCTGGAAGATCTTGTATCTAAAAACAATTAATGTTATAATTTAAAACAGGACAATCTGATTTCAGAGTCCATTAAAATATATAAAAGCTGAACCAATATTTTTTTAACTCCAACTTCAATCAAAATTAATGAATGGATGATGAAACTAGTTAATATTAAAAAAGATGTTATATGGAGTTTATTTCCTTCTCTGAAACTCATTTATTAACTGATGAGACACTTACATTTACATAATATCTTATGAAAAATATGATTTATGAATTTAAGACCAGACACTACAAGGAAAATATTTATGCTGTTCCTTAGGTGGAGTGCTTCTGAGAGAATTTCTACTAACCTTTCTTTCAGAAAACCTACCACCTAAATGTGTATCCTATACTCCACCCTCAAGAAAATGTGACATATTTGAAATGACAAATTAATATAATATCCCTTTGCTGTTTGACATACTTAAGAATTTCCCAGTTTATCTGACCTATGTTCAGCCTTCTGTTTCTTGGACAATATTCAAGTAAAGATTTTCAGCCTAGAGAGAGAAAGATTTTGTTTTGCAGTCACCTAGGCCTAGCTCTGCCTGAGTGTCCTGAAAGAGTTCAGGACAGAAGGCTCTGTCCTCTGATGTAATCAGAGGTGGGCATATTCTGCACTGCAGTGCCTGCTGAGCCCCTCCCCAGCATCCCCCTTTCACACACCCATCCCTGCCTTAGCCGCACTCTCACTGCCTCATCAGCTCCTGAGACCATGGCTACTTCCTCCCCAACAGGATTCATGGTGTCCCCTTTAGCTGCTGGTGGAGTAGTCACTCATCCTCACAGAGCAGGCACTGGGAGGTCTCAGGGCCACAGCCCAACACCACACCACCGGAGCCTCACACCTTTCTCTATCCATCCTGAAGACCACTTCCTTTTATGAATGTTGCATACTGAACTTTTCAAATTATTATAATATTACTTTAATTATACCCAAGCACGATTTTAGGTGATTGTAGGAATGCCTATGGATTTGGGGCCAGAACAGTATTGTGACCGTTCTACCACTACCTAAGTAAAAAATAAAAGCCACTTAAAATTCTGCTTCATCTGTATGTGAACAAAATTGACAATATTAGCAAGTTTTCTCCTGTTCTCATCCACAGAAAACCCATCTCAGAATTTAATTGCTGATTAGCAACAGAATGAGACCCAAAGCTATGTGGTCCAAGCTGTGTCTGAAACAGTGAGAAACTCATATTTCCTGAATGTGAAATCAAAACCTTAATTTAAAAATACATTTTTATTTATAAGTCTGTTTGGAAATGGAACAACATATTAAAACCAGCCCATTCAATTTCTTATAGATTTGGATGAGGCCCAAGGCCAAGCAAACATGTAACAATTATTTACAAATTATTTATCCTAAACTGGCTTTGGGATTTGTATTTAATCACTGAGAGTAAGTAGCTGTCAATGAGCAGGGAAATGCTTAACTAGAGCACAGAGCTTTAAATTGTTTGGGTTTTCTTTAAACTCCTCTCAAAGTGGAAGATAAAGCCAAATGTTGGAAGTTAATCTGTAATAAATAAAGAGAAGCAAATAAACTAATTGGAAAATACATAAAAAGAAAAGGATTAATGGGACTAACTCTTGACAGTGTCCATAGAAGTTGGGTGCAGCTATGAATTGTGGATGTAGGTGTCTCCTTTTGTCTGGTAAGAAAGATTCCTTTAGTATCACAGGCACAGTGAGGTAATTTCTGACCAACTTCTTACCCCCAATGCCCACAGGAGCACAGGATTGACATGTAGATGAAACCTCTCTTGATAGGATGGCCACAGGACAGTTCTTCAGAGGAGCAACTAAGGTCTCAAACTCCATCATTTGACATAAAGAAGAATTGAACTACGAAGGTGGCTGCAGGAGAACCCCAGGGCCCTGGTGAATATCAAACCATAATAAAAATGTTTTCCTTTATCCTTTGCCTGGAAATGGCTCACTTTGTCTTGAGGGTTCTCTCTGCTTGAGCCTTGTTTTGCTAGAGGGAGAGATGGAAGGTCCTTCAATGATGGTGGGGCACTCAAAACCCCAGCATCAACAGTTCACACATGACCATGAGTCAACTGAATTAACCTCACAGTACAGATAGCATTTACCATGATCTACTGGGGGAAAACCCAGGGACACAGGAATGGCATAACATGCAGAAATCAGTAAATGTGACATACTACATCAGCATAATTAAGGATAAGGGGCTTGGGATGCAGTTCAATGGTAGGGGCTATTTCAGTTAGAATCTGGAAAGTTCATCAAGGCTCCTGTGTTGAAGACTTGGTCCCAGGTAGTTGGGAGGAGGCAGAACTTGAGGAGGTGGGCTGGCTGCAGGCAGTAATTCACTGGGAATGTCCTTGAAGGCTACTACAGCTTGTCCCCAACCCCTTGCTCTCTCTCACTCTTTGCTTCCAGCTGCCATGAAGGAACGACTTTCCTCCCCTGTGCCCTCTCCACCATGGTGTGCTTCATCTCAGGGCCAGAAACAAGGAGCCCAATGACCACGGATGATGCCTCTGAAACCAAGACCCAAACAGATCGCATCCCCTTGTCTTTTGAGCCATCTCCATGGTCATCCATAGTGCTCTGCTTACAGCACTCTAGGCTTTCTCAAGCCTGCTTCTCAAAACCCTACTTATTCCCATGTGTTTTCACACTTTTAAGTATAGTTACACCAATGACCCCAATCCTCAGTGCAAATTTAGTATAATAGTCCATTTTCTCCTTTTGCAGTTTAACAGGTTTAATGATTTCCCAGTTTTCCCAAAAATGTTCAGCTTTTGTTTCTTGGACAGCATCCAAGTAAAGATTCTCGCCCTAGAATGAAATTTTCTTTTTGCAGCCACCCAGGCAAACCTCTGTCTGGGTGTCCTGACAGGTATTTATGAGTAAGACATCTCTCCCTTCTGAAGGAACCACGAGTGGGCACTGCCTCCCCCAGCTCCAGCTCCTCCCTGATCATCTTCCTCCTCCTGCAAACCTCACCTTTGTTACTGTGGCATGTTAATATGTACCACAAAATCAGTGTGTCTATATTTGGCTGATTTTACTAGCATAGCATTTTGAGTATATCTATATTTGAGAATATTGCAGAACTTAATTTTTATGGCTAAATCATATTCATCTAACAGAAGGTCTTGAGGCTGTGTACACCTTGTGGCTCTTCAGAAGAATGCTGCAATGATCACACATGCACTAGTAACTATCTTAGCTATTATTTTAAATTCTAGACACATTTATCTGAGTGGGGATACTTGGTTCTATGATAATTGTATGTACAGATTTTGAGGAAATGCTATGAGGTTTTTTACAGACATTCGCCATTTTAGATTCCATCACCCACATCAGTGTTTACAGAAACAAAATTCACAATAGTCAAATTACAGAAGCAGTTTAGGTGCCCTTCAACAGATGACTGGATAAAGAAAGTGTGACGCGCACACACGCACACACACACACAATTATTACCCAGCCATAAGAAAGAATGGAATTGTCATGTTATCCAGAGAATGGATGGAACTGGGACTATCATGCTAAGTGAAACAAACCAGTCCCAAATGTCAAAGTTTAAATGTTTTCTTTGATACGCAGAAATTAATCAAAAATAAGGTGGGGGAGTGGAGAGACAAAACAAGAGAGAAAAAGAAGGAAAAAAAGAAGAGGAAATTTTAACAAAATAGAGGAAAGACCAGTACAGTAGACAAAGGGGTTTGAAGGGGAGGAAGGAGGAACTGTAAAAGTGAAAAGCAATGCAATGAATTGGACATGTTTCTTTAGGTCAGTTTTGGACGTTGAAAATCCTAGCAATGATGAAGGCTGCGGAGAAGGCCCCAGGGTGGAGGGTGGTGTGAATGCTGGAGAAAGTGGGCACGACTTGAGCCAGGCTTGCGCCTTCTTTCACCATCTTCCCATAAGAACTAGGAGAGGGAGGTGTGAGAATTGCCTTAGACACTCAGTGGTGTGGAGAAGAGTCTCAGCATCAAGCCTA
>PVKS010016509.1:0-43822 GCA_004027875.1 Aplodontia rufa | reverse complement strand
AAAATAAAACATGATAAAAACAGTGCTGGGGAAAGACTCTCTTATCCTTCTGTCATTTCCACTTATTATTAACCATTTTGCCCAACCATTGCTATTCAGGTGAAAAAGCTTTTGCTTTTTATGCTTTAGGACAATTTTTGTGGTACCAGTCACACCTGAACTGTTTGTGACTGTTTCACGCAAGATAAAAAAAAAAAATTAGTATTAAAAAAATGTGACCTGTATGCTTTGAAATTGATGGCAATTTTCCGTTGTGTAAAAGGAGCCCACCCCTTACAATGCGACTGAATGCATTCAGTATTTAGCTCCCTGATGAAATGACAAGGGACTAAGGAGCCTGCACAGATCTTACATTAACTTCAGTCACGTCCAGGGGTTTGGGGAGGGAAGTCATGCTAGAGAAAGTGAAATGCCAGATGCTGACAGGCTCTCAGCTCCTCAGACAGGACCTTCCCTGTCTGTATGGGTCCTACTCCTCCACGGAGTCCCAGGTCTCCAGCAATCCCAGCTGCAGGGGAACGTGGGTTGCTGACACAATCTGTCCCCTCTCCTAAAATGAGGTTCTTGTTATTCCGAAGGAATCACACACAAGCTGTTGGCAATTTGCTCAAGTGAAGAGCAAACTACTCTGAGTAGTTGCGACACTTTGTATCTCAGAGAGCAACTTTAACCGACTGTGCCCACAGTGTCACCGCTTAGCAGCAATTTTGGGAGACGTAGCTAATAATAGTTGAAACAAAGGGAAGAATGCAGCCTGTCACACACCTCGATAGCCAAGCCTCGCTTTTGCAATACAAAACTGACTGAAAATGGGGATTATTTAGTAACTCGGGTCCCTGCTCCTTGTGTTACGACACAGTCCACAGAACAGCGTGCTGGGCAGCCAACCCTGTGGCTTCCCTTGGCTTCGCACGCTCTCCTTGGGCATCGGCTAAAGCAGTGGAGTGCAAACATACCTCCCGGAAACAGCACACTTTAAGCAATAAAGCATTCATCTAGCTCAGTAACAAAAATAAATAGAAAGACGCAAATGTCAATTTGCCAAAGAAGAAAAATAATCAATATGAGAAAAGATCTGGCCGCAGCGCCAAGACCAAACACCCTCAAAAATGCAAAAAATAAAGAAAGCATTTTAAAAAGTAAAAAACATTTATTGCTGGTGAATTTTGAATTTGGAGCTTTTGTTTATTGTTAGAAACAGCAAATACTGATGCAAACTTCCAACAAAACACTTTTGCCAATAAGATCTTGATGCTTTAAAATATTTAAAAGGGAAACCAGGAAAATTTTTTATGTTCAAAAAATGTTTATTCTAGCCTTTTTTGTAGCAAAATAAATAGATAAGTAAAAAACAAAATTAAGAGGAAGCCTAATAAGAAATATAATAAAAGAATAAATGCTTAAGAAAACCAAGCAGGTACATTTAAAAATTATGTTTGTGAGCCAGCTACTGTGGCCCACACCTGTAGTCACAATGACCTGGAGGCTAAAGCAGGAGGACTGTAAGTTTGAGGCAAACTTGGGCAACTTAGGGAGCCCTTGTTTCAAAAATAAAAAAATAAAATAAAAAGATGTAGCTCAATGGTAAAGTGCCCAAGTATCAATCTCCATATGATAAATAAATATTCTACTTATGAAAACTATATTCCCTGAGATGCCTACGATTTTCAAAATGCTATTGTACAAATATTGCCTACCTACAAGAGTATTATAATATTTGTAAACATTTTATACCGTTTCAAATAAAAAATCAGGACAAAATTGTATACACACTATGATTACAATGATACATAAATATCACCTTTGTCTAAAATGTATCTAGTGGAAAATAATCTGAAGTCTTAATAGTGTTTATTCTTTGGGAGTGAAATAATATGCAATTTCCCCCCATTTCCCTGAATTTCAGAACTTAAACATTTGCCAAATATAAGCTTATCATATTTACAATCTCTGTCTTCGGATGCCAAATTGGAAAAATGTCTGAGCCACCATATTTACTTTCATTTTTTTCAGCAAATATTTATGGAGTTCTTCCTATGATCACAAAACAATAGGTATCAAAGGAGAGATAATTGCTTATGAGACAAGAATTTCCTGCTTTCCAGAAGCATTGAAGAAACAGAACAGGGTAATGAATAGTAAAGTAGAAAAATAAACACATCCTAAATGTAATGAACTGAATTCACAAGGACCTAGTGGCATTGCAGAAGGTGAAAGATGAAGTGAATATCATGGGACTGAATTCCTTATGTGTTCTAGTTTACATAACCCTAGTGAACTTCCCTGAGGAATAATTCTACATTCAGACAGACTCTCCACTCAAGACAATAGGAAAATGTACCCAGGCCTAGGAAAGATGCCAGCAAGGGCTGCCTGCAAAGCTGTACTTGGCCCTTCTCTAACCTACCTGTGGCATCTACTAGCACTTTTATCCTTTTATTATCTTTATAATCTCAGGAAGCTCCCATAAATTCCTGATCAATCATCTTGACTACAAATTCCACCCATTTCAAAAATCCACTCCATAATAACATTTCATGTGACAGGAAGTTCAAACATTTTCAAGGCAGTGCCTTCCATTTATGGATAGTTTGACTCACTTAACGTATTTATTAACTGTCTTCTAAAGGTCAAGCATAGGACTAGACCCTCTTCACATACAGGAATAAGGAAAGTCCCCTGCCCTCAAAGAGCTCATGGAGCAAAAGAGTGCACCTCCATTGTCCACTCCAGACCCATGCGTTGTCATGTATTTCTGTGACAGGCACCAAGAAAGAGAAACTGCTGCTTCTTTGCAGACAATGCTGGTCAGAGAAGGTGGCATTAAGGTAGAATCAAGAACAAAGGAAACAAGGGAATCATAGATACCTTTAGAAAACCTCTCAAATATTTGAAGATCTATGACATACATTTTTATTATCTAAAACATGTGAAGGAATCAGGTCCTGCAGTAACGAAGTCTGTTAGGTTCATTTAATCATATTTATGATTATATATATATATGTGATTATATATACATATATATACCTTCTGCAATGCCACTTGGTACTTATGAATTCAATACATCTATGATGAGTTTACTTTTGTACTTTACTATTTCTTCTATGCTTCTGGAAAACATGAAATTTGTCTCATATTTATAATATTTATATGTCACAAGTTGGGTTCATTTAATCTTTGCCTGCTCTCATTACCTATTTAAAAATGGAATCATTTTTCATGTTACATCTGTTGACCCCTCATGGAAAGCTCCTTGGAGATTACAGTGCACACGTCTGATGGTGATGACCAGGGGCTTTGACCCTTAGTAAGTCACCTACCCAAATCAAACAGTAGCTGTGGCAGAAACTCCTTTGGGACCCAGGACTCTGAGTCATTTCATTGCTGAAAATATGTCCTATAAATCACAAACACCAATAGTCACTTTTTGTCAGAAAAAAGAATCACATATTTTGGATATTGACTGATAGATCATATGATTTTTGGCATGTAAAGGGAAATACCAGCAAAGCATAGTATTGGCAAAAGATGGGAAGGTCTAAAGAAAATGTAAGTCAACAATACTCCTAAGTTTAAAAGAGAGAACCCTCTCATCTCAACCTGGAGAAGAGAAGATGTAAACTAGTCACAATGAGGGGAATTGAACTGCTTGTTGCCTAGGGTAGCGGTGCTCTATAAATATCTGTTATTCTTTCTGAGTACCAAGTAAAATGACTTTATATGGTTGCAAACCTGTTGTTAGGCCGTGTGGAGGAGATGAACAATAAAGACAGACAACAGACTCCATCTAACTTCACAATGAGTTCCCCAGGGAACGTGTGTCCTCTGCAAGGAAGTTTCATTAAAATACAGGACAGATTACCATCTACTGGGAAAGGTGTAAGAACAGTCCTGCCTAAAGGAAAGGAGATGGATTCGATAAAATTTCAAAGTCATTGCCAACCTTTTGAGACAGCCTGAGTCAGAGGATGACTACCCGGTCTGCATACTATCCAGAGACTGCCTCTCATTCTAGTCCTCTGCCTCACATTTGATCACTTTATTGTTTATTGGAATCTCTGTCTATCCTATGGAGAGACATGAAAATGAAAGACTGGAAACAAATTATTATATTGAATTCCTTGCTAGAGAGATTTACTTATCTTTTGAACAAAGCATACACTAGGAGAAGGAAAATATGGTGCCTGAAATAAGATTTGGATTACATAGACATTTTATACCCTATTTCTTGATCAAATAGAAACAACTCTGTATGTTGAGGTGGTAATAACTGATCGAGCTACATCTAATAGGAGTTGCTCTAGTTAATGCTTCAAACAGATTTTCAGAATCAATTTCTACTCAAATCTAACCCAATGAACATTGGAATTGGTTCCCCTTCTCTAATGCATCTTCCCCTACATGCACACGCACACACACATACACACACATGCACACAATCTCTTTTTATAATCAGCTACTAAAATGAAATAACTCCAAGAAGGTTTTGGAGGAGTTGCAACATATAACCAAATCAAGTACCTCTCTATTCCATTTAACTTTAAAACAGCACAGTCCAATCATAACTCTAAAATCCCTCTCATTTAAAAAGATGTATGCCTGTGGCTTATCTGAATTAATTAGCATTGGTCTTTAGATTAATTTGGCTAATCATGAAACAAAAAGGGCAGGTTGAATTTAGCACTTACAACCTAAGGATAAAGTCCAGGGTTTAAAGACTGTAACAATTTTTAAAAAATCAATCTGCATTAATCAGGCTCAAATCCTCCTATATGTACTACTCAAAACAAAAGACTTTTAGATGAAGTATAATCAGAAAGAAGAAATTGCCAATTTCCTAGGCCCCAAGTATGCATGAAACAGATAAAAATGATATTTCTGCATTTTGATATTCCCTTGACTTTCCCCTACATATATCCTACATCAAACATTGACCTGTGTCCTCTGGCACTAATCATTTCCATAACTGGGTGACTGACAGACAGTAGTTCAGTATGCATAATTCTGAATAGAGAACTTTTCCGAAAGTCTCTCAAGTCTCCTCCCAACTTTCTACCTCAATGAAAGAAGAAACAGGGAAGGTTTAAAACATGCCAAAGTCTTCTAATTTCCCCCATCACCCACAGTGCTTCTTATCACCTGGATTTAGCAACAAAATCTCTTGAACATATACCACATGCAATGACGAACCTATAGCAACGCAGCCAACTACACCTAGTTGGTTCCCATCCTTCAAATGCTTGAAGGATGACTAATTCAAATTAAATTTGCATGTTAGATAAAAATAAAACAAAAGGACAGCACAGCAGTTAAGATCCCAGAATTTTGGAATCAGACAAACTCAAGATCAAATCCTGACTTGACGCTTGTGCAAGACCTTAGCTATCATCATCTTTATCTTAGTAGAAGATTCCTGCAACCACAGCAGGCCTACCTTCATTTTATGTCCAATATCCTGCAAAAAAAGTCTTGTACTGTGATTTAACTTTAAAATACCATGATTTAATAAAAGTATGTGATACCATAAAACTAAAATCATCTCCATTTTTCACCAGAGCAGAATTAAAGCTATATTATAGACATCAGAAATTACCTTCTACAATGCATTGACAGTGTACAGTTCTTTCTCAGTACTACTTTCCAGCTCTGTCAGCTAAACCTTGGAGGGGGTCATCCAGCATGGCAAGGAACAGTGTCACACTCACTTGGGAATGGGGGAAGGGACAGGGAGAAGGGAAATTGGAGAACAAGGCCATTGGAAGCAATGTAAGATGAGCCTGGCCTTTCTCATTATCTGCACTTTGGAAACAACCATTTATTTTTTAAAGAAGGGGAGGCAGTTTGGAAGGGAGTAGAGAAAGAGCAGCAAAGAAGAAATCACTACAAATTATGTACAAAAACTGCAGTCTTTGCAACTAACAGCTTCTCTTGGCACTTCCCAGGGGAGCCAATTAGTGACAGTTGCTGAGGTGGGTTTGGTCATATAAACCTCTGTGCTACACCCACCTGCATTACACCTACCTCCAATGGAGCAGCAAAGCTTCTGTTAATGAGGCTTAGGACCAATCATCCCATAGAGAGAGTCCTACCAAGGACTCCAAAGCAAATGACTTAGGGTAATCCGCCTGAAACTCCCTTAAATTCTACTGTCAATTTGGAAACCAAGTTGTTTTAAAATAAAGATTTGGTTTCTTCTTTCTGCACCTCTGTTTCTTTGCTCCTTATCATTGGAGGCAACTGTAACCACATGCTCTATTATATACATTCTTATCTATTGCCTCTCCAGCTGCTGAGTTCAACTATGTACATAAGTGAGCTTGTTAGAGTCCAGGTTATAAATCCATGCAAAAAAAAAAATTGACAAGAATTAGCAATATCTCCAGAAGCATCTCCTGCAGCAGTAGGAGACGCAGTTAATACAAGCTCTACAAAATAATTAAAGCAGAGTTTAGCAACATCTGGGAAGCTGCCTGGCCAAATTACTCTTGCATTAAAATTATTCCTGGTGATTCCACTGCTTTAGTATGAGAGCTCAGGATGTCTTGTGAAACCATTTAGAAGAACCTCCTACAAACTTGACACCAGTTTTATTTTTTCTCTTATAAAAAAAAAAAAAACAGCCTCTGGGAGGCACAGCTACCTGGGTTGCCACTATCAAACAACCAAGTAGAAAACATTGGTAACAATGTATTATGAACAGAGCAAGAAAAAAAAAAGTTTCTCAAGGTCCTGGGCTGTTTAAAGCAAATATGAATAAAATCAACACAACAGATGATACTTCATGTGAGAAAAACAAAGCTTTTTTAAAAAATCATAGAGATTTCTGAAAAGGAAACAGAAAGGTAAATGCAGGAAAGGATCTGCAGAGGAAATGAATAGTTTAATTTTTTTTAAATGGTGAGAGTTACACTGGAGGGATGGGTAAATATATGGAAGTTTTTGAAATGGGAATGCACGGAATGTGAAGCTGCAAGACCTGGGAATCTGAGAGATACTTGGATTCTCCTCTTTTAGGCCACATTTTCATGAAAAAGAAATCAAAGTGAAACAAAAAAGTTTATAAATTTCGTGTAGGCCAAATTCTCCCTGGCATGATTCTATTTTCATGGTACAGATAAGTGGCAGCTTTAATTTGCCTTCAGTGCCAACAGAGTAGGATGGTATCTTGGCCTAGTGATAGTTAATGCAGTCACAAAAGCACCAAAAGCAAGGCTCCTTCCCTCCACTGGCCCCATCTCTTATCTGGACTGGGATGTCTCAGAAGGTATGCAGTACAGTTGTGGCAAAATTCAGCAACAGCTAGCCATATTTGCATCAGCAAAAGTGCATCCATCTGATGCTGGACTGGTATTAATCTGGAGAGGCAGATTATGTCTTCAGGACACATTCCCCCTTTTAGATTGCCTGAGACACCTCTGGGCTGAAAGAACTTGGAGAAGTTAAGGGAAACCGTGTGCTCCTTCCTCTCAACCACCTCATTCCATCCCAGATAGTGGAGTGATAAAAAATTTAAGCTAGAAGGGAACATTTAGAGTAATCCTTATGGAAAGGGCTCTTGGGATTCATTCATTTAGTCAATACCTACTTACCCCACCTTGAGTGTCAGGTATCACAGCACCAGACACTAAGGATACAGTGATGAGAATTATAGGCATGCTTCTGGCTCAGTGTAGTTTACAGGTGAGAGGGCAGTAGTTGAATGCAAATTTAGTTGAAATATGCTAAGAGCATAGAAAATTGGAATGCAATATGTTTTGATCTCCTCCTCTTCACCCTGTTGGTGGGAAAGAAATTCCCACCGCAGGGAGGTGGGAATGGCTGAGCACATGGTACCCAACATCAGACAGATAAAATTCACAGACACACACAGCCCAGGGGAGGACACTGCATGCCACATAGGCCACGTGGAGGTTGTACTCAGGAGCAGTGTGAACAAGCAGGTCCTGTGTGAGGCAGATTTTATAGTCAAGAGGCTCAGGTACCCCTAATTCCCATCAGAGGATGTGACTGGCTTATCTGAATAATTCTCCAGACTGGCAGAGAACTGAAGCCCACTATTCAGGGACAAGCAGACACTGTGCCTGGCCCCCATGATAAGGAAGGTTGCTGGCCAGGGGCTCTTATCCAGAGGAGCATTTGAGAAGAACTTATGGTTTGCGTTTTAGCAAAAGTCAAGGCAGCACATAACACTGAACCTTCATCTCAAGCCTTGCACAAAGGCATAGAATGATTCAGAGGCCCACTCAAGGTCCACCCCTGGGATTTCCCATGACTTGATCAGGATGACTTAGCTCATGGGACCCAGAAAAACTCTATTTTCTGTCCTACTCCTCCTATTCTCTACAATGCCAAAAAGCTCAGGCACAAAAAGAATGCCAAGCGTCAAGTCACCCACTTGTGTCTCAGATCTGACACCAACACCCTGGTCCTCAGAAAAAGGCCACACTCATTCTGGGATGCCCCATCTCCTTCTCAAGCAGAGGCTGGGCATGGCAGTAGAGGGCCAGGCACTTCTCTGAAGCAGGCTCTCTGACAAATGGGTTCAGCACAATGTTAATAAAGACACAAGCCCTATTTTCAGCAAGGAACGTAAGTTCACTAGAACAGAACTGGAGCTGCAGAAGTGCAGAGCGTTGGTCCCTCCTGAGAGAGCAGAGCCCGGGAGAACCAGCTGTTCAGGACACAGGAGGAAGGCTGCTTGGCCTTGCAGGGCCTGCTGAGAAGCAGCAGAGGCAGGAAGTAAGAAGCAACAAGAAGGAGGAGCAGATGCTAACAAGGCCCACTGTCGTCACTCAAATAGGAGGCCACATTCCTACCCTGTGACAAACTTGTCATCATTAAACTAAGAGAGAAAGAGAGGGGGCAACTGATTAGAGAAGTTAAATCTCTTGCAAAGAGTACAAACAGCTTGTGTCCCCACAGCAGGATATTGGCAAGGCCCATGGAAGCAGGCTCTTGAGAGACATAAAGTAGAATCAGAATGCTTTTTTATGGGGTTTCATAAAGAAGAAAAACTTGATGTTCAAGAGTCTGGCAATCTAAAATTTTTGCAGAATAAAAAGGTCAGCTTCTGAACAGAACCAGGCTGGCTAGTGTCTTTCTAATTTGCTCAATGTTCTTTTGCAGCATCCTGCAACCAGGGCAGCTTCTCCAGGCTGCCGCTGCTCTCTCTTGGGTGCTGCAGGGTACTTTCAGGCCATCCGGGAGGTTCAGCAGGCTTGGCAACCCCCAGACTTCTGATTCATGAAGGCTGACAGGGTCCACATGGGGGTGTGCACACCGTAGACACCAGTCCTCACTTTCTCACCCTGGCCTGGTCCTACGTGGGTACACACTCGAACTCAATACTCTCCAAGAGTTTGTTTCAAGCAGGTAGAAGAAAGACATCTACAAGTCATGCCCATCTTACTGGTTTCTTGGGGCTACCAGGGAAATGAAAATAAGTCAATGAACAGATGTCTATACGGAGCCAAAAAACATGACTGTGTTCTCCTATGCTACAGACCAAGGGACCATGTGCTGATCATTTTCCCCAGAGCTGAACGCAAGGATCACACTAAACCTATGGGTGTCATTGTAACCCTCTGTTTTTTCTGCCAAGAGTGCTCAGAGGTGATTTTGCTCTTTTTATTTCTCTTCTCATCAGACAAATCTTATTAAAATGACACCTGAAGAGCACTAAACTGTGACAGAATAAAACATTATGCCAACAACAATAAAGTAATACTATGACTTAAAACTATATATACATTTTAATTACAACTATATTAAGAATGTGCTGGGTATAGTGGCACATGCCTATAATCCCAGTGGCTCAGGAGGCTGAGGCAGGAGGATCATAAGTTCAAGGTCAGACTCAGCAACTAAGCAAGGTCTTAAGCATCTTAGTGAGACTATCTCAAAATAAAATACGAAAATGGCTGGGGATGTGGCTCAGTAGTTAAGCATCCCTGGATTCAATCTCTAGTACCAAAGAAAATAAACTAAGTTAGTAAAATGTGCTTGGGAGAAAAAGGACTGGAAAAAAATACTGTATATAAGCAAAGAAACAAAGAAAAGAAAGGAAATTTTTTGAGGCAGGGCCCACTCGGTTTCTACAGGTAGTTGTGGTTGGGATAGAATTTCTGCTTCTTGTGTGTGTGTGCTCATGTGTGTGTTAATGCACATATGTGTTCATATTTTTCTTATTTTTTAATGTTATGAATGATACATAAATCATTTTCAATAGCTACATATACATACCAAATGTATATTAATAAATAATACTTAAAACATGTATACACAGTTACAATATAATTGGAGCACTTCTAAACAACAAGCCCCTCTACAACGCATTTATTGTAGAAGAGAAAGAGACTGGACTGGAAGCAGATATAGCCGGGTTTGGCTCATGATAATTGTGCATCCTTATGCAAAATACTTACCTTCTGGGCCCGAGTTTCCTCACCTGTAACAACAAGAACAACACTACCTGCTCAAAGGGTTTTTCTAGGATTAAACACAGACTACACATCTGTGAAAGTAGCTCCCCCAGCACCGCCACTTGGAAGCATTCAAAGGTGCTCATTGCCTTACCTTTTGCCTAACAGATCAGTGCAGGGATCCAACCCTCTGCTTTCTGCCGAAATTAGAATGTGGAGGGTTTAGCAACTTGCAAAAGAAAAAAAAATTACCAGACAGCTGTTTCCAGATCTGTTTGCTGACTTCATCGCACCAAAGAGAATACTCCTCCTTTATCTGTAAGATCTGCTGTCTGTGGCAAGATTTATCAACGCCTGTAGGACCTTCTGACAAAGCAAGGGCATCCCTCATTTACACCCAAAGGCGGGCTCTGGCATGGGTGTTGCCCTCCCTGCTGATATCTTTTCTTCACTTCTGATTTAAGGCCATGAAAGATCAGAATCACCTAAAACTAGGGAAAGGAAGGCTTTTGCAGCCCTGAGTCTTTCAGGCCACAAGTGAACCATTACCACACCCAGCTGAATGAACAACATGAGAACAGAGAAGGAGGCCTCTGTTCCTGCTGTCATCTCACAATCGAGGGCACATAAAGGAAACCACCAGATGAGATGAGAAAACAAACATTCTCAAAGCAAACATTTTTATCATCCCTCTGCACAGTAAAAGCAGAAAGTATGGGAGGAAATGTTTGAGAAAGAAAGAGAGACAACATTCAGGACTTGAGACACACACTTGCTTATTTGTAGGAGCACCACTGATAGAAGACATTCCTCTGGGTCTTTCCAAAGGAAGCAGATGTTTACTGAAAGGAGGAGCCTGGGAGCCACCCCCCAAAACAGCTGCAGCAACCTCAATGGATGAGGTTCTTTTACACATTCAAAGAGGAACCTAACCTCTTCAGGTATGGTGGAACCTCCCAGGCTTGGCAGAGAGTACATAAGTACTGCAGGACTGTAGGGAAGCCTTCTGGACAGCCCAGTTTCAGGACAAAAACCAGAAATCATAAGATCTAGCTTTGCCTCAACTTCCAGACTACTGTAAGAGGGCAGGCGCAAAGGTAATAATCAAAATTGTCAAGAGGCTTCCTACAGAATGGGAGAGAATCATGGCCTGTGATTCTTCTGACAGGGGTCTCATATCCAGAATCTACAAAATCCTCAAAAAATCTCAACCTCAAAAACACAGAAAACCCAATCAATAAATGGGCCAAAGAGCTCAACAGACACTTCTCAACAGAGGACATTGATCAAGCCAATGAATACATGAGAAAGTATTCTAAATCACTAGTACTCAGAAAAATGCAAATCAAAACTACATTAAGATTTCACCTCACACCAATCAGGTTGGCAAAAATGAAGAAAATAAACAATAATAGATGCTGGAGGGGTTGTGGAGAGATAGGTACACTAGCACACTGTTGGTGGAACTGCAGACTGGTACAGCCCATCCGGAAAGCAGTGTGGAGAATCCTCAAAAAACTAGGGATGAACCCACCATATGATCCAGCTATTCCTCTACTGGGTATTTTTCCAAAGGATTTGGAATTAGCACATTAGAGCAACACAGCAAAATCCATGTTCATAGCAGCTTAATTTACAATAGCTAAATATGGAAAAAACCCAGATATTCCTCACTGAATGAATGGATCCAAAAACTGTGGTACATATGTATCATGGAGTTCTACTCAGCAATTAGAAACAATGATATTGCAGCCTTTGAAGGTAAATGGATGGCTGTGGAAGAAATCATGCTGAGTGAAGTCAGCCTAACCCAGAGAACCAAGGGTTGAATGTCTTCACTCATCTGTGGAGGCTGGAGCTAGACCCTGGCCATTGTGAAAGGTGGTAACTCTCATGTATAAAACACAGAAAAGGTCTAGTGACACATAACCTAAGGCATTCATAGAAATGTATTAGGAAGGAAGAGGGGAGAAGGATAAGGGTGGGATATTAGGGGGGTTCTGGGGGGTAAATATAATTTTCAGAATATATATATCTCTCATATTGTTTCACTGGAAGCATTTTTAATTATTCAACAAATAAATTTCTTAATAAAAAAAAAGAGGGCAGGCCCATATCACCTGAGTGTTGCACTTCCTGGATGTCTAAAATCCTGCTGAAATCCTGTCCAAATTTCATATCTATGAGCAGGTGTTTATTTATTTATTTATTTGTTTGTTTTGTTTTGAGAAAAGTTCTACATCATTCATCAGCTATTCAAAGAGGCCCATGATCCAAAAGTGCATTAAGAACAACTACACTAAATAATTCTTAGGTTCCTTTCCAAATCCCAATCATTAGAGCAAGTTTTCTGATTATAAAAATAATATACACTCAATGTGGAAAACTTGAAAAACCTGGCTAAAAAGAAAAAAAAATCTTTGAGAATATACCACATTTTTCATCTTTTTCTGCTTTTACTTTACTTTTTATTGCTATGAATTCTGTTAATCAATTCTGTTTAAGATAAGTAAGGTAAGTCCTAGGAGAAAAAGTCCACAAATTACTGTCACTCATTTAAATACAATGAGGAAAAAGTCAGCCAACAATCTAAGTAAAGATATTTTGTACACTATTGGTTAGTAAAACCATTAGAAATGAGAAGTAGAAATTTTTATCAACAGGATCTCAGCTTATCAAGCAGGTCCCTACATAGAGTTCTGAAACAATAACTCTGGGCTTTGATTTAAAATGTCACCATTATTTAAATAACATGTAAAAATTTCTACATCATTCTTTATAATTAGAATATATTTTTTCCTCAAAATTTCAGCTTCCCAAGGCAGAACATAGAGGCATTTATTATTAGATTCTTTTAAAATGCCATTTTTTTTTACTGATTCCAGAATACTGAAGGTATCAAAGATGTGAATAGTGACCAATTAGCAGAGAGGCTGTTGATGTTATTACAATTCCGGTACAAGGTTACTCTTATTTTTTATAGCCAGGTGTGATAAGTTGACAAGTGCTAACTAAAGGCTTTTCTTATGTGCCAGGCACTGCTGATAGGTGCATTTGGTCTAATTGAGATCAAGCTTATAGAAATGTAATTGATTCAATTCTTTCCTTGTAAGTGGGAATTAAAGGAAAAAGATATTAGCCAGTTTCTTCTACTCTCCAATCCTACAATTTTATCTTCTAATTCTTTGCAAAGTCTTATTCTGGGAAGTTACATGAGAGCCAGAGAGACATAACCCTCACATAACTCCTTATTTAATCATTTTGGGAGCCAGAGAACACATCAGCAGAAGGTTGTAATGGACCAGAGCACTGCTTGTGCTAAGCTGGCTGTTGGATGAGGCAATGGGAAATGTGACAGGAACAATTCTGTGCCATTTCACAGGAAGCACAACATTCAACGGCCTCACAATGAGTGATGTGCTGCACTAGGCCATACTTCTCTTATAAAGTAAAAGAAACAGGAAACAATTTGAGAGAATGGCACACAGTATTAAGAAGGACAAAGCACCTGCAAACTGTGATCCTTGTCTTAATTGCAGAAGATGAACTCGAGATGAACCCTGCGAAATAAGATTTAGGTAAGCAGGGAAGACGACGACTAAAGAAATGGTTTTGTGGGCAATTCCTGGGTGAAAGTGCAGAAAGAAATGCACAGAAGCAAGAATAAGCATATCTAGCTCCCTCACTGGGAAGTAGCAGCCCTGGGAGAGACCCCACTGGTATTCTGTGGGTCAGGCGCCCCCTACAGAACAAACTCTGACACTAATTTGCAATGGAACTGGTCTACAAAGGGAATTTCAATCTTCCACATGGAAGTCTGCATCAAAGCTGTGCTCTGCAGATCACCAAAGGGGATGACTCAGTAACACAGAAATCAGGAGGACTTGGAGACACTCAAATGGCCTCTGAGGTACAGAATTCTAGTGAAACACTGGTAAATCCCCTGGAGATGCTGGACTGGAACATTTGTCACCAATCCATACACTTACTCGCTGTTTATTTACTAGATTTCAAAATTTGAGTTTGTAATCCAACATTTCCCTAGGCAAATACATGTGCAGGAAATGAAGTACAATCTTGTAAACCTGGCTTTTCCCCTCGAAATTTGTCAATACAGCTCCCTGGAAGAAGAGATCAGGATCGCTCAAATCTGCAGATAATGGCATGAGTTCAGCATTTAATAAAGAAAGGTGCCACTTCTTCTCAGACCTAGTACTAAATAGGTGCTTGTTCAAAAATTCATATAATCCAGGAAATGAACCAAAAGAAGGTTGAAAACGTGGAACATGGAATTATGTCACTTAAATCAGAATACTTATTTCTGGAAAAACTTGGTACCCAGAAAAAAAAGAACGTTGCAAGTATATAAAAAATATAAATGTTGGGCTGGAGTGATGGCTCAGTGGTTCCAACACTTGCCTGGTATGTGCAAGGACTCGGGTTCAAACCCCAGCACCACATGCACAACTAAGTGTTGGAGAAATAAAGGCCAGATGAAAAAATAAAATTGATTCTCTTTTTCTCTGTCCCTCTCTCTCTCTCTTTTAAAAATAAAAAGAATATAATTATTAGCTAATATCTTTTTAAAATTATATTATGATACCTTAAAAGGAGAAAATGTGTCATTCAATCTAATTAGAATACTTCTTCTGTACTTATTTTAGGTTCACCTTTTCTAGATACCCCGCTATAAGAAGCTGAGTACTGTGATAAAAAGAGAAGCCGCTACCTATAATGCAGTCTCCGTTTCTAACCATTTGACCTGTCTCTCTGGCTGATTTGCCATGGTAGGCTCCTTCCTTCACACTACTAGGAATTTATTTATTAATATTCATTGAGAACAGATAATAATAATATAGACATTGGGCTTGATGCTAAGCACAAGCTAATCACTATTCATGTAAAAAAAAGCTGTTGAGGAAGATAAACAAGTAAAGAATGAATTGAAGTTTGGTGTGATAATTGTTACTCTAGGGATAATAAGAGGGTAGGTATCTCAGCCTTGAGAATGGCAGGATCAAGGAGGGCATCTCTGGAGGGGCTGTGGGAAAAGAGGAACACTGTCACATTGCTGGTGGAACTGAAAACTGGTTCAGCCACTCTGGAAAGCAGTGTGGAGACTCCTCAAAAGATTAGGGCCGGAACTACCTTATGACCCAGCTATCCCACTTCTGGGTATTTTCCCAAAAGAGTTAGAATCAGCATATTATAGAGATACAGCCTCATCAATTTTTATAGCAGCTCAATTTATTTTAGCTAGACTACGGAACCAACCCAGATGCCCCTCATTAGACAAGTGGATTCAAAAACTTTGGTACATATATACAAAGGAATACTACTCAGCCATTAGAGAAGACAATATTATGACTTTTGAAGCCAAATGGATGGAGATGGAAAAAATTATGCTAAGTGAAGTATCCCAATCTCAGAAAGCCAAGGGCTGAATGTTTTCTCTCATTTGTGTAAGCTAGAATACATGGGGAAGCAGTATGTTAGATGGCTAAGCTAATAATAATCTCCACATGTATGAATTTTTACACAAACAGAAGGATCCTTGCCTAGGATACCTGGAGAGGTAGGGAGGGGTGGGCAGGGAAGGGGGAAGGATTAGGAAGGATATCTAGAAGACTGGAGGGAGGGAGTATGGGGGAATCATCTCAGAAGAAGATCTCTGACCTCCACGAGAAGGCCATTTAACACAGGGGTTCTTTTGGGGAAAACATAGAACCATGGGGAAGCCAAGGGGGACAACCATGACATGGCATCAGCCTTGGCTAAATATCTAAATATGCATTTGTTCTTGATTGTTTGATAATGATTCCCCCTCATTTATAAGTCCATATTCAACTAATAAAACAAACAAACAAACAATAAAAACTTAAAAAAAAAAGAAGTAGCATCTTACAAAAGTAAGAATTAGGCACACAGGAGAATGGAAAGAGTCTAAGCAACAGCATCCTCTCTTCAAAGACTTGGAACCACAGGAAAAAAAATGGTACATACAAAAAAAAAATTTCTAGGGGCTGGAGTGGTGGATCAGTGGTTACGGCGCTTGCCTGGCATACATGAGAACTCGAGTTCGAACCCCAGGACCATTTACACAACGAAGTGTTTGAGGAATGAAAGTCACATGAAAAACTAAATAAATTTGCTTCTCTTTCTGTCTCTCTCACTGTCCCCTCTTTAAAGAAAAAAAATTATCTAGTTCAAGATGGAGAGATGATCTTGGTAAGTTAAGCAAGCACGAAACAATTAATGATTCTTGTTCTATCAAGGAGTTTCAACCCAATTCTGAGCGCAATCAAGAGTCAAGAGTCACTGAAGAGTTTTAAAGATGAGAAGTGTTATGTCATCTGCAGGAAAATGGGTGGAACTTGACAGCATTATGTTAAACAAAATAAGCCCGACTCAGAGAGTCAAGAGTAGTATGTTTCCTCTCATCTGTGGAATCGAGAGAGAAAACAATGAAAGAAAAAGATAGGGATAGAATCTCATAAAAATAGAAGGAAGGCCAGCAGAGGAGAGGAAAATGTTCAAGGGAAGGGAGGAGGGAGGAAAAGGAGAGGTACTAGGGAACAAAATTGACCAAATTTGATTATGTTCATGTATAAATATGTAACAGTGAATCCCACTATTATGCATAATTGTAATGCATCCATAAAATAAATAAAAGATGAAGATGAAAGGGTGCAAAAGTAAACACACTGGTACTGTATGGGAAATGGATAAGAGAAGGCCAGACTAAAAGCAGAAATATAAGTAAGAACATTGTAGCAGCTACTTTGACAAGGACTGATGAAGACCTGTACCCACGTCTTGAGGCACAATGGTGAAAAGTGGATGCTGTCCAGAGGGATAGAATGCTCAGACCCCAACAAGAAGTTCCATGTGGGAGGGAAGAAAGGGGAATTCAAGATGATTTCCAAGTTACTTTCACAGAGATAGAGAATGCAGGAGGAAAAGCAGATGCGGAATAAAAAGATGAGTTCTAGTCTGGGCTCACTGAATTGAGGTGATTGTAAGAAATCTAAGGAATGAAGCCCACTAAATGACTGGTCAAAGAGAGATCTAACCTGGCCATGAAGTTATCTATACATGGGTGTTTCTTGATGACACTGAAGTCGGTGAGCATGCCCAGTGAGAATGTGTGAAATGAGAAATGAAGCTCTAGAGACATTGGCTCCACCACATTGTCTTCAGAAGATGATGAAAAGATCCACATCATCTTAAAGAAGGCGTCTAACATCCCCCAGTACACTGGAAGGAGCAGTCTCTCATCAGCTCATTTTTAGCTGGGAATACAAAGCAAAACCTTGGAAGAAGATGAGTCAGGCAAATGCTAATGACCGAGGTGGAAAGGAACAAGACAAAGATCGATAGCAACGAGTCCAACATTGGTTCTAGAAAACAAGGGGCAAAACCCGAAGAACTGGG
The DNA here is from genome assembly GCA_004027875.1 of Aplodontia rufa. NCBI lineage: Eukaryota > Metazoa > Chordata > Mammalia > Rodentia > Aplodontiidae > Aplodontia > Aplodontia rufa. The sequence goes on along the minus strand of PVKS010016509.1, from coordinate 25,967 downwards.
ATTCCTGAGCACTCAAGGTCAGTGGACAGGGGACATTAGAGAGAGTAAGAATGTGCTCCATAGCCCCAGGGTACAGATCATTCGGTCTCAGGGGATATTGGCTGTCTGACAAAGAACTATCTAGATTCCTTACTCTCAACCTTGGCCACATTTCCACTTGAGAAGTTTTTAAAAATGCAAATGTCCAGTTATCTTGTGGACCCTTGTTATTCAAATTTTGGTCTATTACCAGCAGCATTAGCATCTGTGGGAGTTTGTTAATAATCTCAGGTCCCATACCAGATATTTTGTAAAATTCCCAGGGGTGGGGGGGATTTATATACACATTAAAATTTGAGTCACACTGCCTCAGAATCACTGCAAGGATTTGTTTCAACACAGATTTCCAGGTCAGGGGCGGAGCATGTGATTTGCATTTCTAACAAATTCCCAAGTGCTACCCATGCTGCTGCAGACCTGAGACTGTGCTTTAAGAATTTCTGCCATAAACCAATTAAATTGGAATCTCCCTGGATGGGACTCAGGCATCAAGATTTTCTAAAGCTCTCTAAGTGATTCTAATTTGCAGCCGCAGTTGAGAACCACTGGTAAAGGCACTGTTATGCTCCTAATTACATAAATAAGAAAATGAATATCAGAAGCAATTTAGCTGTCCTCTGAACACCAGCTTAAACTCATGACTAAACTGTTCTTTAACATAAGATGAATTTTGATGAATCAAAGAAGAAAGCAAAATGCTGCTTCATCCCTAGTGACTCAATTCCAGAAGAATATTTGGTTGCAGCTGAAGAAAAATCAATATAAGTAACTACAGTCTTAATCATCACATAAACACCAACTCAATTTATTATTTATTAACTTCATTTTCCCATGATTTGATTGGGTGTTGGTGTTTTAAAGGCCACGCTTTTTTTTTTTAAATCATAACTTTTTAAACAGAAAGAACACAGTGTAATTATTTGTCTCGAATCAACCCGCAAAACCAATTCCTTTCTTCCTTTGGCTTGATTTGGGTTTATTTTTACCTTTTTTCCTTTCCTAGGTTCTTGAGGTGGGAGGTAGGTTACTGATAGACATTTTTCCTCTTTTTTAATGTATGCATTTAATGCTTTAAACTTCCCTCTCGGCCCTGTCTTGTTTGTGTCCCATGGTCTATTTGGCATTTTTACTTTCATTCAGCTCAATTTCTTTATTTCCCCTGAGAATTTATCTTTGACCCCTGGATTATTCAGAGGTAGGTTTACTTAGTTTCTGAGTGTTTGGAAATTCTTCTGTTGTCTTTTTCATATGGATTTATAGTTTGAGTTCACTGCAGTTAGAGAACAAGTGCTCCCTCTGTGTGACTTCAATTATTTTCTGTTTGGCTGAAGTTTTTTTAGGGCCTAGGATCTGGCTTATATTAGCACAAGTCCTGGGGCCACTGGAAGAGGAGGACTATTTTGCTATTGATGAGGGCGTGTCCCCTCAGTGTTACTAGACCGAGTTGGACAGTGATGCTGTTGAGTTCTTTTATTTCTTGATGACTTGCTGTCCAGTTGTTCCAGCAATTGTTGAGGGATGGGTGGTGGACTCTGCAACTGGAATTGTGGACCTGTCTGTTTATCTTTGTAGCTCAATCAGTTTCTGCACACAGATCTTCAGCTCTGCCTTTGGTCACATGAGTAGCTATGTTATTGCATGATGCACCTTTCTGGTGCTGGTAACTGTCTTTGCTCTGAAGTCTACTTTATCTGATAGTAATGTAATAACTCCTGTTTTCCTTTTATTAATGTTCATATGATAATATCTTTCTACAGTCTTTATTTTCAACTGGTGTCTCTATAGTTCAAGTGAGTTTCTATAAAAAGCGTGTAGTTGGCTTATACTTTTTACTAGACAGTGTCAGTCTCTGATGCTTTTGCTTGTTTTAACAATTTTGTTTCCTTTCTATGCATAGCCTTATTTTTGCTTATTTTTCTTGTATAAATTTAAAGTATATAAAATGATGCTTTGAGATCCAAATACATAGTGAAAAATATTGCTACAATCTACCAAATTAACATATTCCAGGGAGAAAAACTGAAAGATCAGAGATAAGTATGCCATCTCTTATCACTTCAGTTCAGCCTAGCACAGAAATACTAGCAAGTACAGACAGACAAGTTAAGGAAATAAAAGGCAAAAAAAGGAGAAAAGAAGCAAAAATACCATATTTGCAGATGACAAGATGCTCTATGTAGAACACCTTAAAGATGCCACAAATAACAGTTAGATTTAATGAATAAATTCAGTAAAGTTACATAATATGAAATCTACATACTAAATCAGCTTCATTTCTTTATACCAATAATCACCTGTCTGAAAAGGAAATTAAGAAAATCCCTTTAAAAATAGCATCAGAAAAAATAAAACACTTAGGAATAAACTTAACCACAAGGTGAAAAGTCTATATACCAAAAATTATAAAATATTGATGGGATAAACTGAAGAAGACATAAATGAAAAGATATTCTGTGTTTACTGATTGGAAGAATATTGTTAAAATGCTCATACTACCCAGAGCAATAGGCAGATTTAACATAATCCTTATCAAAAGTCCAATGGCATTTTTCTCAGAAAATAAGAAAAACTAATCTAAATTTCATATGGAGCTGGAAACAACCCCCAAATTCTCAAAACAATCTTGAGAAAGGAAAACAGACATGGAGGGATCAAACTTGCTGATTATATGACAGAGCAATAGTTATCACAACTGCATGGGGCTGAAATCGAACCAGAAACACAACCAAAGCAACAGCATATAGAGTCCAGAAATAAACCCAAAATACCCAGCCAGCCAGTTTTCCACAAGGACACTAAGAAAAGACACTGTGAAAGGACAGTCTCTTCAAAAATGCTGCTAAGAAAACTGAGTACTCACACATACAAGAATGAAATTGGACTCTTATCTTACATCATACAGAAAATTCAACTCAAAATGGATTAAAGTCCTACACACAAGACCTAAAAGAATAAAGCTGCTGAAAGAAAATGCAGGGATAAGCTACTTAGTATTGGCCTTGCCTTGGCAAGATTTTTTGTATATCACCAAAAGCTCAGGCAGTGAAGGCAAAAATAAACAAGTGGGACTACGTCAAACTAAAGAGCTTTTTCACAACAAAAGAAATAATAAACAAAATGAAAAGGTAACCCAGGAATTGGAAGAAAATATTTACAAATTATTTATTCATAAGAGGATAATATCCAAAATGTACAAGAAACTCCCATATCTGAATAGCAAGAAAACACCCCAATTTAAAAATGGGCAAAGGCCCTCTAGTGAAAACATGAAAATGGCAGACAGGAATATGCAAAGATGCTCAATGTCACTAATCAACAGGGAAATGCAAATCAAAACCACAAGGAAATGCCACTACATGCCTGTTGGATGGCTATTCTTTAAAAAACAGAAAACAATAGATAACAAGTGTTGGTAAGGGTGTGAGGAAAGGGAATCCTCGTATCCTGTTGGTGGGAATGTGAATTGGTGCAGCCACTGTGGAAAACAACATGAAAGTTCCTCAAAAAATTAAAAATAGAACTACAACATGACCCAGCAATTCTTCTTCTGAGTATATTCACAAAGGAAATAAAATTAGCAGCTGGTAGAGATATTTGTGCTCCTATATTCATCACATGATTATCACAATAGCCAAGATACCTAAACAACCTAAGTGTTCATTGATAGGCAAAGAAATTGTATTGGAGGGTGGAGAATGTAGTTCAGTGGTAAGAGTGTTTGCCTAGCATGCTCAAGACCCTGGGTTTAATCCCAGCTCTACAAGAGAGTGAGAAAAGAAAGAAAGGAAGGAAGGTAGAAAGGAAGGAAGGAAGGGAAAAAGAGAAAGGAAATGAATGGAAAAGAAATTAATTATGCCACACGCACAAATACACAGGAATATTATTTACCCTTTAAAAGGGAAATACTGCCATTTTCACATATGAATGAACTTATAGGATATTATGCTTACTGACATAAGTCAGGCCCAAAAAGAAAAAATATCACATGATCTCAATTATACAAAGAATACTTAAAAAAAGAAAAACCTAATGGAAAGTAGAATGGTGAATTCCAAGGGGGTTGGGGGGAATGGGAAGATGTAGATCAAATGGTACAAAATTATAGTTACATTGGAGAATAAGTCTGCAGATTTAATGATATGCCTTGCTCCCGTTATCCAAAGGGAAAGTGACGTTTGCAAGACCTTTGCAGAAACTAGTGCAGGTTTGTTTTACCAGGAGGAGGAGTCCCAGGTATGCTCATAAGTCCAGGGTTCCCATGTAGTCTCCTCTGACACTATTAGGGTAAACAGGTTGGGAGCAAAAGATGGTGGCTTCTATGGAGATAAAAGTTATGGTCCCCTACTTGTCCTTTTCTGACACTTTCCCAGTGGCGGTGTTGGAATATCTCATTAGAACCTCACAAACATGAAAAATAAGGTCCCTTTTGGCCTTTCCTGGAGTGGATATTGGTGGGTCCACAGTTTTTTTGCTGCTGTTGGTCCAGAGTATAATGGTTGCAATCCACAAGCTTTCTGTCTTGTTATTTTGCCCTAGTATACATGAGGCAAAAAGAAAACCCAGCGAACTTACCACCATGTTGTTCTTTGGGCCTCAAGTTCCCTAGCCAGTCTGTCTTCTTCTATGTTTTAGACTATTCTTGTTTTTATATGTATGCCATGTCTAGGATTTTAAGCTGTACTTAGCAGGAATGAATAGAAAAAAATAGATGTAGTTCATCTTCCTGGAAGAAGTCTCAGATTGTAATGACAAATAAATTAGTAAACACAAGAAAAAGTTACCCATTGAAAAAGGTAAATTTTCTGAAAACATGACCAAGGCACTAAATTCTATGCTTTGCAAACATACCCCAAATGTCACCAATGAAGACTGAAGTCTCCAGGCACTTAGGCTGTGGCTGGGAGTTTGTGCAGAAGCATCTGAGAAGAGGAGAGACAGATCATTCTGCGTGTCCATTTCATCTCAGGATGCAGAAGTCCACAAGAGATCATCCCTCCTACCTCCACAGCAAGAACAAGCCAAATAACCTCCAAAATCATCTGTTTGATTTAACCCTCAGAGAACTGGGGGTGAAAATAAAACTAAATTAACTAAATTCCGGAAAGGAAGGAATCTCTCCAGGCAAAGCAAAGACCCCCATGTGCTTTTTGCCCTAGTCTAATGGGGAAAAAATCCAACTATGACCTTGACAGAGGTAAGGAGAAAGCAGCTGGACTTGGGGAAATTTAAACTCCATGTGGGCCGGTGTGATATATCAGAACTTGTGAGATCATTCAGAGAGGGAGTCTGAACCCTGACCCAGAGACACACCAGACCTTCCCTGAACCTAAGGCAGAAGCGTTTGAAGGCTGAGGACAGGAAAGGACAACTGACTCCCTTTCCCCTTGTTATCCTTCATCAGCTCCTCACTCTCCTCTTAGTGTCTGGGCAATGTGTACTGATGCCACCTCTCTCATTCCCAGTAATGAAAACCTTCTTCTTCTCCTCCCGCTCCCCCTCCTCCCTCTCCCTCCTCCTCCTTTTTTTTTTCTTCTCTCTCTCTCCCCCTCTGTTTCTCTCTATCTCTCTCTTCATTAGTCTGGGCTAGAGGTTTATTACAATTGATTTTTCTCAAAGAACCAATTTTCATTTTCATTAATTCCCTGTTGTTTTTCTTTCTTCCATACTTTTGATTTGTACTTTCATCTTAATTATTTCTTTCTTCTATTTGAGTCTCATTTGTTCTTCTTTTCTAGTTTATTAAGGCAGATGCTGAGGTTGATTTGAGGCCTGTCTTCTCTTCCGTAAGTATTTAATGCTATGAATTGTCCCATAAGTACTGACTCATTAGCATCTAACAAATTTTGCTATGTTGTGTATACACTTTCATTTGGTTGAAAATACTTTTTAATTTCTTTTTTGATTTGTTCTTTGGCCCATGGTATGTTTACTGCCTATGGATGCACAACAAATTACTGCAAACTAAGTGACTTAAAAATAATAGAAGTTTTCTTTTCCCAGCTCTGGAGTCCACGGGCAGGGTGTGGGCACAGCTGTGCCCTCTGAAGGCTCTAGGGGCATTCTGCTCCTGGCCTCTTCCAGCTTCTAGTGGCTCTAGATGTCCGTTTGCTTAAGCTATATACCTCTAGTCTCTGCCTCCATGTTCACCAGGTCTGCTCTGCTGCATCTGCGTTTTCCTTTTTTCTTTTGTAAAGACACCTTTCATTTGGTTTAGGACCCAACTACATAATCCAGGATTTTCTCAGCAAAAGAGCTTAACCTTCATTACATCTGCAAAAATCTTTTAAAAATAAAGTTACCTTCAGAGGTTCCAAGGATAGTACATGGACGTATTTTGAGGGTCCCAGTTCTACCCTCTACCTCTGGACTATTTACAAGTACATTGCTTAAGGTCCAAATGTTTGGGACTTTTCCAGGCATCTTTCTGATACTGATTGGTGACTTATTTACATTGTGGTTTGGAAACATACTCTGAAATCTTTAAAGAAACATACTCTGAAGAATGTAGTAGGAAAAAATTTTAGTTATATTTTCCCATAATTTTTGGCTGATTCACAGATCTATTAGAAAGATCTGTGCAAAAATTTTAACTTTGGTTTTTACTCATACTTTGAAACTCAAAATATACCTTTCTCCTATAAATGCAAATTATGTTTATGCTCTTAGTTTCATGAGCTGCCTGGTTCCTGATCATTTGACTAATCTTGCAAACAATCAAAGCTACTTAAAAAGTTTTGTGAGAGGTACTAAGTGTTCTACTAAAAAGTTTTTGATGTTAAATATTTAAAAAGGAATGATAAAAGCTGGTAACATTTTTTCAAATATCAGTAAATTCAAGGAGCAGATTATACTAATTACAATTACTGAGAAGTTACACATCATGAACTCTAATTTCTCTTTATGAGGCTTAATATAGCTGAACGCTTTACCTCATGGGAGTTACAATATGGAAAGAGACATAAAAGATTGGGGTTGATTGGTCTATATCACAGCAGGGCCTGCAGAATGCACCAAGTCTTCCAAGGCAGCCACACTATCTGATAAATTCACCTCTGGGCTGTTGCTATATTTGAGAGAGGCAAATGAAGGTCTGGGAACAACCATCTGCAGAAAAGGAAACCGCAGATCACGGCTGCATGAATTTCATGAGCACTAAGTCAAGCTCACTCCTAAAAAAGCAATCTGTTTCATAATCAGCTAGCTTTGAGAAACCAGCTGAATGAATATATGGTGCTTGCATCTCATTATTAAAATATACAGTATCACCTATAATAGGTAGCATAGTGTTTCAGTTAGTGTTTCATCACTCTGACCAAAATACCTGGCAAGAACAACTTAGAGAAGGCGAAGTTAACTTGGAACTCACAGTTCCAATCTTGGTCCACAGAGAGCATATTGCTCTAGTCCCAGCAGAGGGCAGCTGCTCAGCTCATGGAGGGTCCGGAAGCCAAGAAAGGCAGGGGAAGGGGCTGCAGGGAAGACACACCCTGCCAGGGCACACCCCCAGTGACCCACCTCCTCTAGCCACTCCCCACCTGCCTACGGTTGTCACCAGTCAGTAAGTCAAACTACGGTGTAACAATTAGGCTACCATTACTTCACCTCTGGACATCCCTGCATTAACAGTAGCTTTGGGGGATACCCTCATATCCAAACCATGACACACAGTGAGAGAGAGATGAGGCAACATTCACCAAATTCGTACAGGAAAACAAGTAATTTGTATAGGAGACAAATTTATGTTAACATTGTTATGCAAAAGAGCAAATCCCACTTTGAGAACTTTGATCATTCCCTCTACAGCTAGCCATTATCTACTCTGCTTCAGGCATTGTGCCAGGTAGTGCAAGGGGCGGTTAATACAACTATTACTTGATCTCAAAGAAATTTTGAAAATTAGCTAATGATTAAAATGCATAATAATGGGGGGCTGGAGCAGTGGCTCTGTAGTTACTGCACTTGCCTGGCATGTGTCAGTACATGGGTTCATACCCCAGCACCACATACACAATGAAGTGTCAGAGCAGCAAAGGCCACACGGAAAACTAAATTAAAAAAAAAATGTTTCTCTCTGTCTCTCTCCTCTCATTGTCCAGTCTTTATTTTTTTAAAAATGCATAATAATGAAAGACATGGCAGCCTGTATTTCTGCTACTAGGTCTGTCAATAATTGTTATCTTAAAAAGACCTTGAAACAATCTCCTACAAAATGAGGGAACTAACTGCCGAGATGTGGAACATTTTAAGGACTTGGTCGCTAGTCTGCTCCCTAAAGTAGGGATGTAATGCGAACATTTGCATTAAGACACAAAGGCAATATATGAGAAAGAAGTACATGATTTGTTTTGCTGAAAGTTTATCATCATGATGGTTTACTTTGATGTGATCTATGCAATAAAAAAAGAGACCCTACTAGCATTTCTCCAAGACAACCCACAACAAGAGGACACTTTCCCCATCTGGGCATTTTTCCTGTACATGGAAATCAAATGATGGAAAAGCTGCTATTTCTGGGTACAGACCATACCTTATCCACCATTGGGACACCCAGCACAGTAAGAATCTCTAACCCTCCATTAACCTCTTATCCCCACTTACAAAGCACAGTACAGCTATTGGCTTGTGATTTATCCTCGTATTAGAAGCCCTCTTATCTGACATATTCAGGATATGATTGATTTATTAAATAAATGTATTAAAGTCAAGAATCTTCAAAAGTAATACCTTAAGCATTCATTCTAAATACAAACATTTAGCTTGCTGCTTTTTTGATGTACAGCCTTTGAGTATGAATCTACTGTTCAGATTTCTACATCTTACATAAAGCATATCCATTGTGTACATCATCTATGATTTCCAAGTTCTTGTCATTGTAATAAAGCGAGAGATTAAGACACTTGAGAAATAAGCTAAGTTAATCTTTATTCACATTTCCCCAATCTTTTATGCATCTATAGCTAACTCAACAATAATTTTTCTTTAGCAGATTGACTAGCATTCTATTAAGTTTTCATATAAACACTTCCCTTAAGTTGTAGATGTTACATTAGTTTACTTAATAATAATTTACTATATTATATAATATAATAGCAAATACAACTCTCATCAACAGATTTGGGACTCTTGATAAATATGCACCACCACAAGGGGGATCCTGAGCATGTGGGTGTACTGAAGGACAGCCTTCTGCAATGTCATAGACATTACAGTGTAGACGTTATGGAAAACATGGAATCTGTTAATCACTCAGTTGGAGGTGGGATAAGAAGGAATCTACTGTTCCTTCTTGAGCTTATAATTGTCTGTAAAGTTTTTGTTCATTCAGAAAAGAATTTAATGAACAAATCACAACAAGAGAATCTGCCTAAAACCTCCCATTATAACTAGAAAATGACCTTAAAATGCACAGACACAAATACAAATCTAAAGAGAAGGAAGCAACGAATTCAGTTTGGGGTTTAAGAATAAGAAAATTAAATTTTGGAAAATCAAGGAAGAAAATGGTAGCAGAGGAAAATTTTTCCTACTACATTCTTCTAAAGAAAAACCATGTATGAATATATCACTCCTAAAGGGAAAATAGAAAGATATTACCTTACCAGCTGCAATTCTCTCCCAGACAAGTTCCTGGAATGACATACTGCCCACAAATCCCAAAATACATCAAAGATGGGTTGCAGTAAATGACCTTGAGCATTCCTTTCAGGTCTATTTGTGCAAACCTTGACCGGCGAATGACAGTTTAAAGAAAAGCCAGCAGGTCGTATGGCTGACTTCGCAACTTTGTAAAGTTGTTTCAAATTCAATCACCAGGTTACAAGATTGGAAATGCATTTTTAAATGCTTCATAATGCACAGGTGAAAGAGATAGAGTGATTTCAGTATCTCTAACCAAATAAAGAGCTTTGAAGAAGTACCTTGCATCAGTGAAGATGCTCTGGTTGGACACCCTAAGCAGGACACTCATTTAACCCTGCACTTGTCCCTCCATTCACTGTGAGTTCAGGCATAGCTACATTCAATCTGTGTCATGACAATCCAGAAAACATAATCACTTTAGAAAGCCCACAGGAACTCTTCAAGAAATAGCAGAACTAGTCCATTTCCTCAGTGACAAAGAAGATTTGCACATACACTTGAAGAGGCAATGTGGTTTCACCATTCCCATGAAATATGACAAGCCACTATAGACATTAAGTATTTTTTCTAAAGAAATAAGATCCTCAAGGATCATTTACAACAATGATAAAACCAAGTCCCAACCACTTTTTCTTGCATTTGATCTGCATAGGTACATACACTCCATAAGGAGACACTTGTTTACATAAAACAAAACTCTTCATAAACTGCCAGCTAGTGTAAGCTGTGTATCAGCATAACCTGTAGAAGATATCTTTGCAGAAACTATTCGATAGTATGATGTGGCCAATAAATGATTCGTCACTGGCTATTTTTAAGCTCCAGCCCATTACACTGACTACCATTAGAGCTATTTAAGCATGAAATGTTTGGCCTCATTTTTATTCATATGCTTCATGGACCATTTGCTGTCAGCTATAAAATCATTTACAAGGTAATGGAGTTTACAGTTGAGAAAAACAAGAAGCCTCCTAAACAATCTCAGAATATTGACTTAGTGTCAGGTAGGTAGGAATGAACTTAAATTGAATGTGAAATTGGGGTAAAAGGTGACTTTTTAACAAGTACTTTCTTAAAAATAAATGAGCAGAGGACATTGCAGATGTTCAGGATTTTTCCTTCTTAATAAAAAGAACTTAGCTACAGAAGGATGAGAACTGGAAAATACAAAGTCTTCACGGTTCAAAAAAATAATACCAAGAGTCAAAGGTATGTTGAAGCACATAGCTCCATACACCACTGCCCCAACCACACAACACAACCATAAAGATAGTGGAAGACTAGATTGCCGAGGAACAGCTTACCTAATCTCATAACCATGCCTTGTATTGGAAATGTTATATTTTCCAACAAACACAAAATGTAATATGTTCCAAAAGTCTTTAATACCTACTGTGTGTGTGCAAGGCACTGTTCTAGATACCACAGAGGGATATGAATATGATAAAAACCTAGCTTTGTAGCCTTTGGAAACCTAAGATCTGGAGGGAAGATAAATACATAAATAACTTTAGCACAAAGTAGAATATAACAGTGCCACAAACAAAATGTATTCATGCTGGAATATGCAGCCCACCAGCTGTCAGAGGATAAAGGAGCCAAGAGAACGAACTCCACCCAGGTGCTGCTGCATAGGAGAGGCGCCCCCTGCAGGTGTACCAATGTATATACACACACTTCCTCCCCTACCTGGAAGTTCTTGAAAGCCAAGAACTGAAGTTTTTCTGTATTCTGGTTTCTAGCACTTAGTTTAATATCTAGTACATAAAAAGCAATCAGTAAGTGTAAAACAAAACAATGTAAATTAAATTTCCTCAATGGAGAATGGACATCTATTCCTTCTTCCCTTTCTCTACACATATATGTTCACATTTCTAATATATGCAATACAAAATTTCTAAGTATTCAAATTCCATCTATCTCAAATATTGATTCTTCATAATGGGAATATCTTCTTTGCCTCAAGTTTTCACCCTAGGCAGAAATTTTTAAAATATTTTTTCTGAATTTTCTAATTTATATTTTTAAAATAGTTTATATTTTAAAAGTTTGAAATTACTGAGTTCTTAAATCAATTGTTGTCCCTAACTCTCTTTTGATACTACCCCACAGATTGTGTTTGATTATTGCTTTTTGTATGCAATTGCTTTTAAGCATAAGCTCCTAGAGGGAAGAGTCTGGCTTGTTTGTGATGTCTCCCACACCCTCAGAGAGCATTCATTTATTGATATAATGAGAACTTATTTAGCATCAATATTGAACTAAATAAAATATTGATTAAATGAAGTCATATTTCCAGAGGTGACTAAAAGATTCTTAGCCTTTGCAAATATTTGTCTCTTCTAATACTGTACCCTGTTTTCTCAAAGGTTGTGGGCATCTGTGACTCCCTAAGACTAACTACTCCATTTATTTTTTTCCCTTAAAGCTTCAAGCACTCTCTTCCTCTCATTCATCTTCCTGAAATATTACAGATGACATAGATTGATAAGCCTTTATACATGTCTTATCTTACATCAAACAGAGAGAAAGAAGTTCAATGATCATTTACTCCCCAAATGGTAGTAGGCTTCTATTTTGATCTAAAAACCTCTGGGCACATTTATGAGTCTTCCTTAATCTGTTCACAGGAGATTCCTAGATTCAAAATGCAAATGTCCTTTTTTCCCAAGAAAGTTTCTTGTCTTTTTGTTGGGTCCTTCATATCTCTACATATAGCAAAATAAAACCAAACAAAGAGAACATTTAAATGTACAGCCTTTAGCTCATTGCTGGATACACAGTAAAGAATGGGCTAACAATAGTTAACTGATAATACCCAGGCAAAGAAGTTTGCTAACCATAAGAAATCTTATAAGTGGGTATTTTGTTCACAGACAACTGTCATGTAATTAGAAACCTCAAAACTTCACACTCAGAAAAGTTTATTTTAAAACGTTTAAGAGCCACGCTGGGCCCTCTACAGGGGGTGTTTTATGTGCACTCATGTTGAAGTTTCTCATTTGCAAAGGATCATTCATATTTCTTCCAGAGTACATCAAGCATTTTTGTTACTTTCGATCACGTGTCAGAGTGGTCTTATTCTTGACACCATGACTATAATCCCAACAAAAATGCCCACAATCAAAACGGGACGTGAGTATTTCATTTGAGCACTTCAGAGTCACCAATAGCACCTTATATTTCTGAGAATTCATCCTCCAAGCATATAGATCTCTAAGTTTATAAACTAAAGCTGCTGATTCACCTAAGAGAAAACAAAGCAGGAACATGTACAATTATATTTGAATCAACAGCTGTTGTGCCCACAAAATATTCCCCCTGTCTCACATTGAAAACGCCATCACTCTGCTTTTGCAAGTAAAAGGAGATTGTTCCAAATGCAGATGATGGAAGGATAAGTCATCTTACTTTCATGTCTTCCCCAGAGTGGTTTAAAGGAAAATGTTTTAGAAAATGTTTGTAACATTCAAATTTCGGAATTGTTGGAAACACTGACAAAATCCAATGTAGGTTGCTTCTAAAACTCCTGGAAGACCCAAAAATACAACAAAAAGCCAGGTCCAGTATAATTAAATTAAATGCAGCTATGTAACTCAAAATATAGATAACAATTTGCCCTAACTAGTTAAAAAAAATTCTGGCATAAATTTCAAACAATTTGAGTGATCCTAGAAATCATTATAGTCTCTTACCATCTGTGTCTTTTGACTTCTCCATTCCTAACTTCTGTTCTATTTTTCTCATCATAGCCCCAAAACAAAGAGCCTGTTTTGAAGATTATCAACTCTTTTTCTCCACCCCTATTGGACAGACTTCCCTTCTGTTAAAATAGCAATAAAAAAATAACCAATGCCTACCAATGACGGAGATTATTACAGATTCGCCTACTGGACCATCCTGTGGTTAAATGTTCAAAACTCAATTAAAATGCAAATGAATAGTACACAATATAGTAATTACAGCAATAGCAGGACAGGAGAAAAAAATCAGCAAGAATGCAAATCTGTGGAACTGTAATTAAATGTGTAATTATTTCCATTTTACACAAATTTCTATGTCCAGAAAACACTAGCTAAAATGGTGCCAGATTAGTATGTTCCAGACTGGAAGAAAGAGTCACCTTTGAGACACAACACTTTTAACCATGTATCTTTTATCTTCTGTTAGTAAATTGGTTTTTCCTGAATTGTTAAGTTGGGTGGGTCAATACAGCAAAATCTTCTTAGTTCTTCTGGACAAGGTGCAGGTCACTTGATGGCCTACAGTAATTTACCAGTGAAGAAGAAACATGTCTTTACATATATCAAGAGAGGATTGCTGAATAGCAAAACGATTGATATTTGCACATTTCATACATGTGGCTCTAGTAAGATGCATAGGTACATAAAGAATATCTGCTTATTCAAATGGCCAGCCATTTCACAGTGGTTGATGGTGCGGGTGCTGGGAGGAAGTGAAACCCGATGCATAGAAAACCAACAGTAATAAGCGTGACAGAAGGCACAAAGCACTGAAGGAGTCACGATAGGCAGATGATTACAAATCATAATGGTACAGAGATCAGTGTGCTCTCTGAAGATCTCATAGATGTAAAAGGTACAAGGAAGGAAAAGAACCAATTAACAATTGCCAAAAATTAAGAAATGACATGCCTTACAAGAAATGACTACAGCAGAGAATTAGTAACATTTTATCAATTTGGAATCAATCGTATTTGAAAAAAGATATACATTACTACAGTAAAATACATATAGAACAACTAATGGGAGAGCCGAGAGATATAGAAAAAGCAAAAAAAAAAAAATACTGATTTCTTTCCCTCAATATATTCATCATTACTGAAAATATGGTATAAGCTGATAATACAGATAGATGAATCCATGTGCCCTAACAAGAGGAAAGAACTCTGAATATTTTCTTAAGAACAAATCGTTCTGCACAGTCTTGAAGGGATGTGAAGTAGTATAAAAAATTATTAGGATCCTTTTGCTGCATCTCTGCTGGTCCAAAGAGCAACATCTTTAATGAGCAATGACCCAGGCACTGCTTCAACTTCTTGACACGGCCACAAACCATCTTGACGTTGTCATTAAAAACTGATAATATTGGTTTCAGTCTTGGGCATTTTCAATAAAGTGGTAAAGAATGTAACCACTTCGCTTCCTTTAGTTCTAGATTTAAAATAATTATCTTCTAAAAATAAAAACCAACAATATACCACAGATTAAATATCAAAGTACTACTAACAATAGCTACTATTCAAGTAATACAAGATTCCATTTACCCATAATAGTCTTTGCATAAAATAATCATTGTCAAAGGATGTCAATTAACTTCATTAAATTTTTTATTTCTCTGAATTAAAAAGCAAATATATAAATGCAAAAAAAATTTGCTAGAATATAATGGACTAGAATAAAATCCTTAGAGAAGAAAGACATAATGCTAATCATTAATAAATTCCTGAAAACCCTAAAAGATAAAGACCTGAAAAAACAGACTTTTAAATTTCCACCTCACTGGCCATCCAAGAAATTCAAACTAAGTCAGTAAGATTCATCTATAAATAACACAAATAAAAATCATAAGATGTAAGTTGAGCAAGCACCCAATGAAACATATATACTTACAGAGAAGAGAGTGCAACTTCCACTTTAGAAAGCAATTAGGAGGAAGCCTTTGACCTGGCGATTTCACAGCTGGGCATCTATTCTGAGTAAATAATCTAAAATTCGAACAAAAATGTACACACCCAGATGTCCCTTAAAAATTGCTTATGATGCAGAAGAATGACCAACAATGTAAGAATGGTTAAGTAAATTAATATATTTAGATAATACATATACGTTTAGTTACAAAGGAAAACACAGCAATAAAATATTTAGAAAAGCAAGATTCCACACTTTATTTTGGATGTGATATCAAACTCATGTGTATGTGCTTTCACACTATACACACACATTGAAAACTGCATTCTGAAATAAGTATCTCTATACAGACACGCATTGTTTTTCTAATGGGAAAAAACATTATTTAAAGAATAAAATTTTCAGTGTTTTCCAATAATGCTGTGCAGCCAGAACAAAATATCATTTGGACTTATTAAATTTGGTTAGCAATAAGTGAGAATTATGAGCCTCTAGACAGGGTCTAGGCATGGCTAAATACAGCCTATCTTAACTACACACGCACACTATTCATTTATACAAGCTGAAAGTCATCCATTTTTTAGGACATCAAATAACACTTCTGACTTAGATTCATTCGGTATGCTAAAAACAAATCATTCTTTATACTGAGTTATGCCACGAATCTTTATTAACTTGTAAACTTGAGAGAGAGCAGTATATATATGAAACAACATAAAACACATTTCTTGTCAAGAGTTCATAAGGATCCTTCAGCTCTTCCAAATGAGTCTAAACTTAATGTTTAACTTAATTCTGACCATCAAATATTCATAACCTTTTGCTGTCAAAAGTTATAAAATCTATTTCTCCCAATTCTACAGATTTTAGACTCCATTACTGTGTAATGTATTTTATTTCTAAGTTGTAGATGAGTACTTAATCAAATAACATATCCTTTCCCTGCCCCAACAAAAGATATTTCAAAGACTGGTTTTATCAATGAATTGGCAGACATTATTTGTCAATACCAATAAAAGTGAAAAAACTTTAATTTTTCTCAGTCCTAAAACTCGTTTCCATGATCATATTGTCATAAGAAAATAAGAATAATTTTGAAATGTGTCCTCTCTCTTGTAATATGGCCCAGAATGGGAAAAGGTCTTTGTCTGACAAGGTACAGTGGGGCACTCTAAAGCTTCCTGATGATATGGAGGAGCTTTTTCTCCAGTTATAGATTTTTGTCTTTGGTGGTAGTCATTTCTAAAAGTACAACTTCCTTTTCTTATCAGAAAAATGAATAGACTATTTCCTAAGCTAATCCTGTTGAAGAGCAATTAGAAAGATTCTTGAACATGGATTCCCAATTTTCTTAAAATATTTTCTTGAAATTCTAGACAGAAGTGGAATACCTGTGCTAATTTTTACTGTATAATTGCATGACCATGTGTTCATATGGTGCTTTGTAAAAGATAATGGCATTCAAATTCAAGTATAAGACAACTTTGAAAATAATTAATCACATCGGTTTAGAGGGATTATTGAAATGAAAGAGTGACATTAAATGATACTTGATTCCTATCTTTTTTTTTTAAGAAAGAAATGGAGAGTAAGAAAGAGAGAAAGAAAAAATTAATTTTATTTAGTTTTTCATCTCGTTTTCACTGCTCTAACACTTAGTTGTGTATGTGGTACTGGGTTTGAAGCCGGGTCCTCATGCATGCCAGGCAAGTGCGATACTGCTGAGCCACTGTTCCAGCCTCTCCTACATCCTTTCTCAGGAAATTTCCAACTTTGGAAATACAATCCTTGGTAGTCCTATTAAAACGGCTCTATGATGAGTGTTTTAAGACTAAATTATGTTCAAAAATCTCATTGGTTATTTAGAAACACTGTAGTCTGCAGAACTTTAATTTATCACATTTACTAATTGGTTTTCATTCCTTGATGCTACCTGTGTTTCCTCATATTTATATTAACCTTGTGCAGCCAATATTAAACATTTGAAAGAAACAGTAGCAGGTACCTATTTGCATAAGATTTTTAAAAACTGATCAATAAGTAAGCATTGAGCACTTTAACAAATGTGCACTGTGTTGTCAAAAATGTTATGTAATTTTTGGTCTTTAGGCAAATAGAAATTTATAAATGTTATCCCAATGTTTCTGTCATTTAAAGGTTGAAGGAGTTTTCCAGAAACTGAAAATCTGTCCATGCATCAATATTTTTATTGAAACAAATTGAAGCAAACAAAAATATACTTTCATAAGAAAACTTTAGTTTTAGAACATGCAACTGCTGTTATTATTAACATCTAAAGTTTTAGGTAAATTTGCATGTAGGAAAATACATAAATCCTAACAGTACAATTTCAACAAATGGACACATACAAGTAACCCACACCATTAGGATGATAGAGAATATTTTCATCTCCCTAGAAAATATTCCCGTGTCATTTTATAGTCAATCTTCCTTCCCAGAAGCAATCAGTATTTTTTTAAAAAATCACACATTAGATTTATTCTAAAACTCTTAGAAATGCAATCATACAAATATATTCTTTTTTGTCTTGGTTCTTCTGCTTATCCTTCTCATGAATATCTGTAAGATTCATCCATGATGTTACGTATATTACTTCCCTCATTTTTATTACTGAGTAGTATTTCATTGCATAACTGTTCCAAAATTTGCTTATTTATTCTCCTATTGATGAGTAGCTAGGTTGTTCCCAATTTGGGGTTATTGTGAGTAAGCTACTATGAACATTTAAATGAGTCTTTGTGTGTAGTGTAAATTTTTTCTTTTAATGGGTAAATAGTTGGATTGTTGAATCAAGGGTAGGTTATACAACCTATGGAAGAGATCATGATGAGTAAAATCAGCTTAACCCAGAGATCTAAGGGTCGATTGTTGCCACTCATCTGTGGAGGTGGGGACTAGATCCTGGACAATGAGAAAGTTGGTCTAGTAGCATGAGTTAAATCCAGATAAGATGTAATGCTTTACAATCTAATATTTTTTTTTAGAGTTATAGTGGGAAGGGGAAGGGTGAGATAAGGGAGGGTAATTGGGGGGGGCACTCCTGGGGATAATTGCAATATCCAGAATATATACACATTTTATATTATTTTGTTAAAATCTTGTGAGGTTGTTCAAAAATAAAAAAAAATTTTTTTTTAAATGTAAAACTTTCCCCCAAGATAGTTATATCATTTAATATTTCTATCAGCAGGCATGAGAGTTCAGTGGCTCTGACTCCTCACCAATATTTTGTGTTCTCAGTCTTTTTAATTTCAGCCATTCTGGTGGGTACATGGTGCTAGCTCATTGTGATTGTCAATGCGTTTCCCCAAAGACTCAAGATGTTGGGCACTCCTCACTATGTTCATCAGGAAGTGTCTGTTGGAGGATTTTCTCCTTTTTTTTGTGTGTTTTTTTTAATTTTCTCCTTTTTATTGAGTCTTTTCCTATTGAACATAGAAGTTCTTTATATAATATTGATTCAAGTCCTTTTTAAGATATGCTTTACAAAAGTTTTGATCCTGTTAGTGGCTTGCTTACTCATTTACTTAATCATGTCTTTTGGCAAACAAACTCATTTTTCAAGTTCTATGGTAATTTCCTACATCCTGTCAAACACATTTTGATCTGTCACTAATTTGAAAAACAGTATACTTTATTTTCTTCTAGAAATGTAAGAGTTTCAGCTTTTACTTTTATATTAATTGAATATGGACTTACAATTGAGGGGGAATCATTATCAAATAATCAAGAACCAATGTATATTTACACAGCTAGCCAAGGCTGATACTGTGTCATGGTTTCCCCCCTTGGGTTCCCCATGGTTCTATGTTTCCCCCAAAAGAACCCCTGTGTTAAATGGACTTCTCTCTGAGATCTTCTTCTGAGTTGATTCCCCCATACTCCCTCCCTCCAGTCTTCAAGATAGCCCTTCCTAATCCTTCTCCCTCCTGCCCTCCTCCCTACATCTCCAGGTATCCTAGGCAAGGTTCCCCCTGTATGTGTAAAAATTCATACATTTTGAGGTTATTATTAGCTTAGCCATCTAACATACTGTTTCTGGTTGTATTCTAGCTTCCACAAATGAGAGAAAACATTCAGCCCTTGAGTCCCTGAGATTGCTTTTACTTTTAAATCTGATCCATCTTCAAATTTTTTGTAGTATGATGTAATGGATGGAAGATTTCTTTTTTTATCATATGGATATCAAGTTTTTCCAGTATCATTTATTAACAAAACTCTCCATTCCTTCATTTAATTGTAGTGTGTTGAAAAATTCACTTATTTTACAGATATGTCTATTTATGAGCTCAAATTCTATTCCCTTCATATATTTGCCTATTCTTATGCCAAGATTCACAACCTTGATTACTGTAATTTTTATAGCTGTCTAGAATTAGATAAAATTGCTCTTGTTTTTCAGGATTATTTTGAATATTCTATATTCTTCATCTTTCCATATAAATTTTAGAGAAAGCTAGTCAATTCCTATGAATTAAAAACTCTCTGGAGTAAAGATGATATTAACTATTGGGTTTTTTAAATGGCTCTTACAAAATATTCCTACAAATAAATCTTACTGGGGTGTAATAGGTGTACTGTCTTGTACACTGCATGATGTTCAGCAAAGGACCTGGCTTCTCCCAACTAGATGGTAATAGCACTTTTCCCCTGGTTATGGCAACCAAAAACATCTCCAGACACAGCCTAATATCCCTTTGGTCAAAGTTACCACTGTTTGAGAACCACTTAGCTAAACCAGCGATGAGTCAGGCTTAGACACAGAACACTCTAGCTAAGAGATCTTCAGCCTGCTCCCTGGGCAGGGACTTGTGTCTTCTGAATTGCAGGCTGATTTGCTTGATTCATCAATTTAGACCCCTGTGCCTATTGAGAAGCTGTCTCAGTCCAGGCTTCTGTAAGCAAACCTGGTGGCTTGTAAACAACAGAGATTCCTCATACTTATGGAGACTGGGAGAGCCAAGATCAAAGGACCAGCATATTCTGTGTCTGGTGAGGGTCTACTTCCTCATAGATAGTACCTTTTCACTGTGTCCTCACATAGCAGAATGACAACTGAATTCCCTAGGACTTCTTTCAGAAGGGCACTACATTCACTTGTGAGGGCTTAGTTCTCATGACCTAATAATCTCTGAAAGGCTGTACCTCCTAATACTACCATCTGTTACTATCATCTTATGAGTGAAGAGTTCAACATGTGAATTTTAGAGGGACAAAAACATCAGACGACAGCATTGGCTCTGATCCATTTTCATAAGGGCAGTGCGTATGTGGAACAGTGCTTATGTGGGTCAGACTCAGTACCCCTAAGACACTGTAGTATCCCCAGAGAAGGAGTCATTCTCAGGCCTCTAGGCTTTGTATATTAATCACAAATAGCATAAGATGACAGCAGCCTTATCTTCATCTCCATTATTTGTCTTTCCTGAACAATTAGAGCCAAGATTTTTGTTATCTCCAACTTAAGTCTACTATTTGGAGGCAGGGGAGGATGTCTTAGTAAGCTTGCTTCTTTATTTAAAAAAAAAAGCTTTATTTTCACACACATACATTTTATATCAAGTATCACAAATGATTTTCAAATGCAACAAACTTTGACAATGTTGTAAAAGGTAAATAAGCAGCTAGATGGAAATTAATAAATCTAGAAATGTATTACAGTGTCAAAGTAAGCTATAAATATGGGCATCATCTCAACTTCACCACCAAAATGTTTTTAATTCAATCTCCTAGGGGAAATTAATGTCTGTGGGATTGCACCTTCCACCACATAATAAAAACAGAATTCCAATTACTGAAAAACACTTTGTAATAAAATGGCTGATACTATTCTATAACCAGTCAGTAGGTTCACCTTCCTATAAGAATCCAAAACATTTTAAATCATAAAGTAGAATTTCTACTCCAAGCCACTTATATAGGAAATGCCACTTAATAAGATTCCCTTGTGAAAATCTGAAAACAATATAGCTTCAATGCATGCTTATTTTGGTATATCCAAAGAAGAAACATCTTTAAGAAGTTCCAAGTACGAAGCCCACTCCAATTGTAAATGACTCATGTTTATCGATGCAATTTACAAGCCATCAGTGCATTCATCCATGGAGTTGGATTTTCAGCTAGTTCAAATCTACATCTAAAATGATGTACTCCTAGAGGATGGAGTTCTTATTACACCTGTATTCCATACACTCCCTCTGCTTGGATAAAAGCTATGAATTTTTTATTTGGCCATAGTTCATATGCAGTCTAACAATTCCTTTTTTATCTTTAAGTCAACAAATATTGACCACTAAAATAAAAATAGATTATAAGTAAAGTTTCCATTAACTGATTGAGCACATAAAATTCATTTGCAATAAATACATTATTTTTCCTTAATATCTCCTGTTTATGATTAACTGTCTACAATTCAACTAATATAAATGTGGTGACATAAAAAAATCAACAAAGTCATCTACCTTCATAGCCATTTAGAAGAGGAAAAATTTTTTCACTCATTTCATACCAGATTATAAACACACACCTAAATCAATTTCAAACTAATGTATTCTTCTCCAATTTGATTCTGGAAAATATACACAATTGAAAATTATGCAAAGATAATTCTTAAATCACAACTATGGAACAACAATTAGTATGTCTGGATTCACAATTTAGTGACTAATTGTTTCAGAAAAGCAACTACACACCCAAAGAGATACTAATTTCTTTCCCATTTCAATCCCTTAACTTCCTCCTGTGTTTTCACATCAGTTTTAGCTTTCATATTTTTCATTAAGAATAATTTGTTGAGTTGTTTATCTCTTTCATTAACATATACAACTCAGTTATGATTTTCTGCCAGTTTCCAGTGAGGATGACTGGGAAGGTTATCTGACCCTACTTTTTTTTATTTTACCTGTGTGACCTTCACAAGTCCATGGCATAAAGGAAATTCTTGTTCTTTAGTTGTATCATCTATCACAATAAGAAAAATATACCCAATAGAAGATATCAGGAATATATTACAATGGATTCAAGGACAATGCAACTCTGCTACATTTCAACAATTATTATGGAGCTTTGGGGTCTCTGTTTGCTTATTCTTTAAAAACACAAAAGAAAGAAAAGAAAGAGGACTGGAGCAGTGGCTCAGCGGTTATAGTGCTTGCCTGGCATGCACAAGGACCTGGGTTTGAACCTCAGCACTAAGTGTCAAAAAAAAAAAAAAAAAAAGATGAAAAAATAGATAAAATTGATTAAAAGAAAAAGGAACTATTTTAAATTCATATTTTAATATTAACCATAAGACTCTGCCTTAATCCCCATGTAGAACTAGTGATTTTTTTAATTAAATCATTAGTAGGCAAGCTCTATATCAAATAAAATTCTGGGGTTTTTTTCAACAACTCCCTGATTTAAAAAAAAAAAAAAAAACTTGCAGCTTCAATATAGCTTTGGTTAGCCTTATTTAAAGCTACTCTTACCAACTTGTCACAACATTGAAGATGAATTTTAAAGCCAAAACTAACCAAGAAGGGCTTCTATTATATAGAAGGAATAGATACATTTTAACTGTAAAAGCTAAAGGGAATTCAGTTTTCCCATGGCCTACCCAGATTCACTTTCAATTGCTCAGAGACAAAAAAAAACAAAGAACACATCCTTCTTCCCTGTGTCAGGAAAGGCGCCCAACGTTCTTAACTTCGAAATTGTACTCTGAGGCAAATCTTCTTTCTCCCAACACCCTACCATCTTTAAAAGCGGAAGGTAGGGGAGAGAGGCCAGTAGTGCCACACATTTCAAAGGCTCAGTCTACGCAGGTGGAATATTGGTGGGTTGGACAGGGAAGAAAGGGGAACAGAGCAGAGAGGAATAACCCCAACATGTTAAGAACTGCAGATGCTATGTGAAATTGCTCCTTAAGGCATCAAAAAACCCAGCTATAGGAGGTGAAAGATGGAACCACAAATGAGGGGGAGGTAAGTAAAAACTGCTGGAAAATGGCCTTTGAAATGGAGGCTATCCCCACCAACAACCATCACACTACACGCTGGATGGTGGGGGCTTCAGTACCATAACAGAAGAAAAAGCTGGAACAAGGAAAAACCATTCAACCTGGATATCCTTGTGGCCTTATTCAAAACTTAGAATTTATAAATCACAAAGTAAGGGAAAGAAAGTAGTGTTCCAAAAATTCTGAACAAGTATCTAAAAAAAGGAGAAAAAAAGACTTTACTGTACAATTCAAAAGAAAAATTCAGAAGACTATTTGGTATCCTCAGTAAAAAGACAGCTATTTGGATATTACAAAAATGAAACAGGTTAAATTGGATACGGGATAGGCAGGTTAAAAACGATAATGGACTACAGACGAAATGAGAACAGAGAACAGCATGTTGAAAAAGAAAGGCCACAAAGAAACTAAAACCAACGTGGAAGAGTTACTAACACTGTGGCAGTGGATCTAAGCATCGGTAATCCTGTAAGAGTTTGCAGGGGAGAGGAAGAGCAGAGCACGACAGAGAAGTGAGAAGAGGGGGCAGCTATCACCTCATCAGTGCTCTTAAGGTCCCCAGGGAAATAAGAGGGACAAAAATCAAATACATAATCAAAGAAAACATCCCTAAACTCAGGAAGAGGTGACTGGGCTCCAGGAACAAAATAAATGGACAAAAGACTTAATTTTAACTTATCTAATATTTCTTTTTTTTTTAAGAAAGAAAGAGGGTACAGTGAGAGAGAGAGAAGAAAGAGAGAGAGAAAAGCATTTTACTTAGATTTTCATGTGACTTTCATTCCTCGGACATTTCATTGTGTTCATGTTGCTGGGGTTCAAACTCGTGTACTCTCTCATGGCCAGGCAAGCACCGTACCTGCTGAGCCACCGCTCCAGCCCCTATCTAACATCTCTTAATATGGTGGGTAAAGAAAAAGTATCTTGAGTGAGTCCATACGGGAATATAAATGCTTACTTTCAAAAACATTAAAAACATGCTAGCTTCAAATAAAATATAGTTACTACAGAAATGTTATACCTTTAACAAAATTATGATATTATATATTACAATGTGTATACACATTTATGAATTTTAAGAATGTATATGTGTGTATATGTACAGACATATACATGCAATGCACATATATACATATTTAATTATTAAAACTGTAAGAAGAAATTGATAGGCATATAGTACTGATGCCACACTTAAACTCCCTTAAACAGAAAAAAGTAGTTAAAAAATAAACAGGACCATAAAGCATATTTTTTTATCTCCTCATTCACATCTTTCAAGGGCTTCCCATTGTTGTTAAGATAAAAATCAAATTTCTTTTTTTATTAGATGAATATGGAGTTACAATTAAGGGGGAATCATTGTCAAACAATCAAGAACAGATGTATATTTACATAGTTATCCAAGGCTGATGCCATGTCATGGATGCCCCCCTTGGGTTCCCTGTGATTCTGTTTCCCCCAGAAGAACCCCTGTGTTAAATGGACTTCTTGTGGAGATCAGAGGTGGAGGTCATAGATCTCCTTCTGAGATGATTCCCCCATATTCCCTCCCTCCAGGCTCCTAGATATTCTTCCTAATCCCTCCCCCAACCCTGCCCTCCTCTCTACACCTCCAGGTATCCTAGGCAATGATCCCCCTGTTTGTGTAAAAATTCATACAATTTGAGGTTATTATTAGCTTAGCCATCTAACATATTGTTTCCAGATGTATTCCAGCTTCCACAAATGAGAGAAAACATTCAGCCCTTGAGTCTCTGAAATTCGGATACTTCACTTAGCATATAAAAATCAAATTTCTTAACGTTTGATTCTAACAAGGCTGTGAAGTCGGTGTTGAGATCCTTGCTTTACACAGGAGGAGATTCAAGTTCAGAAAGAGTGATGTTCAAGGTCACATAGCTAAGAAGTAGCAGAGGAAGCATTCAAATCCAGGTCTTCTGATTCCAGGTTTCTGTTTGTAGCACCTAAGCCATCTCCCCATATCATCCCCAATGCATGTAACTGGCAATAGGTCCTTTTCTCAGACCATCAGAGAAAACCAGGTATGTTGATTGTTAGTGTTTGGTTAGAAATCAGAAAAAAAAAAAAAACTCAAATGGGTTTAAGCAGAAAAGAGACTTATGAACTCTGGAAACCAAATGATCCAAAGGACAGATCTCAGCATGGCTGGGTCCAAGGGCTTCAGGGATGTGTCGACGGGCATTGTCCTGTCCTCTCTGCATCTTCGTCTGTTTGTTCTGCCTTTTCTGAGGGCAGGTTTCTTTTCTTTCTTTCTTTCTTTTTTTATTATTGGCTTTAATGATTTCTAGCAATTCCTAGGAGTGCGTCCTTATAGTTAGTCTGTGTCCATCAGGAAAAGCAGGACAGTCAGCAAAAGCCTCATGGCATCTCCTGGGCTCTGATTGGGCTGCGTTGTTCTTTTTTTTTTTTTTTCCACATTTATTAGAAGTATATTGCGATACAGGACACAGATGAGGGGGAAACATTGTCAAAACTGTAGCAATCAATGTGTATAAACTTTGTTAACCAGGGGTAATGCTAACGCATAGATAAGCTACTATGGGTTTCATCTATTGCAGTTTCCCCCAGAAGAACTCATGTGTTAAATTGGTATCTAG